>JAQZBX010074621.1:0-14732 GCA_029593785.1 Cabassous unicinctus
CTTCCCTGCAAAGTCTGCTAGTACCAGGTTATAACCTGGAGAGTAGGGAGTGTCTGCCTTAGGCTGGTTTGTGCATGAGGCCACATTAGGTCTCCTTGAGGACATTTATCTTGGCGCAGATCTTGAGGGCAGGGCCCAGCTTGATGTTCATGGCACTCATGAGATGTTCTTCTTTAAGTAATAAGAGGGCCTGTCCATCGATCTCCTGGGAACGAAACTCCTCTGCAATCTCTTGGCAGCCTAAAAGGAAATCAAGAGAATGTGTGAGAAACGGCATGTGGCACTAGGGGATAGGAGAGGGAAATAAGAAGATAAACGAGACCTAGCAATGGTAAATCCCAAAGTAGAACTTGCTTGTCCTAAATTCAGTAATAGAAGGGTCTGAGCTTTGTAAGCAAAATGAAATTAGAGGGCAGAGATCCAAGGTCAAGAAAGGAAGAATTAAGTTGTTCAGCCACAGAAGTAACCATTCAAATGGCTTGGGGTGAGGGGCAAAAATATTTTTCTTTTACCTGGTGTGGGGGGGAACTAAGGGCCTTTATGACATGTCTAAGGGCAAGTTTTTGAGAAATACAGCTGAATCATAGAAATGAGAAACAAACATCACAAAACTGCTGGCACAGTAGAGGACAGTGTCAACCCAGAATGAGGAACCAGGCTATGGACATATAACTTGAATAACTATCAGGAATAAAGTTCTGTTCCCTGTTACAACGCCCCATGTGGGATGGCCTATGGAAAAGTGTTGGGTAAGTCAGTGAATAGATGGCCTAGGTTCTACTGGAGAGGTCCTACCTACCTTGTAGAGAAGCGATGAACTCATATACCTCCTCTACACTCCAACGGCTAGGGTTACTAGACAGGAACACAGGGTTGATGCCATGTAGTTCTGGTGTAGGCGGAGCTGTATTAGGGTTGCCCAGGTCACGCTCTCCATGCCCAGCTCTCACTGATAAAGGCCCAGGAGATGTTGGCGAGAGTGCTTCATCATAACTGGAATTATCTGAACCCCGGCTAGAGTCCTCTTGACCCTACAGAGGAAATAGTGAAACTGGAGTCGTAGATAACTCAAAGTCATGAGTTTCCCCCACCCCAACCACCCTGCAAGGGAGTTGGGCAGGCATCAAGGAAAATCTAATCCTTAATACATTGGAAATTTACATTGGAAATTTGCAAAGCCTGTAGACAATATTCTCAAGTGTCTTTGAAGTATATATTAAATCACTTTCTTGATTCTTACCTGTACTATTAACAAATTGATAAAGATTTTCTCTGTTCAAGTACAGTGTGAGGATTAGTGGGTACATGAACTAGTACTCAGGATATGAGACAAAAGAAGACAGAATCTCTTAGAATTTAGAGTATGCAATCACTGAAACCAGAGTTCTGGTTTCACACCCCTTTACACGGGTAAAGATATTGCCCTGTAGGGGAGGGGAAAAAGAAAAGACCCATTTTAAGCATAGCTGGCTCTGGAACAGAGCTCACCCGGTGGCGCTTGCCCTGGATCTTGGCACGGGCAATGTCAGAGGAGCTGCGACGAGGCCCACGCCGGCGCACCCGAGCATAATTGGCTTCTTGAAACTCTTTCATTTTCTTCCTCTTCAACCGGAACTGGTGGCTACAGCTCACATTGTACCTACAGGTCAGGGCATATGCAGGATGTCAGGAGCTATAGAAGACTCTGCTACCCTGCCCTAAATGTGAATTGGTATTTTAAGAGCTGATGTGGGGAGTAGAAAGAAAGCAAAGAGGGAGACAAAACATCAGCTGTGAGATGCTCCTAGGGAAGGGGTGTGACATAAGATGTAGAGGGTGGAGAGAGGGGTGCCTACAGTACCTCTTGGCGCAAGTCATGGAGCAAAACCTCTTGGAGCCACGGAACTGCTCTGCAGGAGCATACTTCCCACAGTACTCACACTTCAGGAGATTCGCCTTCTTATCTAGCTCTGAAAAACAAGGGATCCCTGGAGAGTTGCCATTGGTTTCTGCTGCCATCATTAGGCCCAGAGCTGGATTCTCATCACAGAAACATACTGAGACAGTTATCCCCCAAAGGCCTAGACAACCTAACTGGGAATCCCTAAAACCCAAGGTTCATAATCTAAAATCATGAAGACTTCTCCCACAAGAACATCATGCTGTCTTTAAAGTCTTCATAACTTTAAGCCAGACTATTTCCAGTTTAGCAGTTTCTTACTAATATTATCCTAATTTATACTCTCAGATTTTAGACATGACTCCATTTCAGAATGGAAAAGAGGAACTAACTAACTGATGACTAAAAAGATATAAGGTACTTTTCCCACAAAGATTTCCAAAAGCAGGGGGAAATGTAAATAAGAGACCTTAATATAGATTATAAAGTCTAGAATAAAGAGAACTGGAAATTTAGGCTATAAATATCCTATTTTAGAGCCTCTTTCTCCTTACAGTAAAAAGTAATTCAACAGGTTACATTTGCTTGATAAAATTTCCCTAATCCTATGTAACTCCTTTTGTGTGATTTTATACACTCTGATTATATGGTTTCTGTGTGTAGATGATCAAATATTTCCCATTTCAAATGAAGTTACTATTTTATACTGCATCTCCTCAAATACATCTCCAATAGTCCCCTTCCCCCAGGTAGGCCTCTAAATAAATACTCACCAGTAGATGGGCTGTCCCCTCCCAAGGGACCAGCTGACTGATTCTCATTCAGCCCTGCTGGAAGGCCAGTCTGCAGTGGCTTCTCAGACTCTTTCAATAACTGAGAACAACCCACCTGTCCCAGAGAAAGTTTACAGTTAAGTTAGCCCAATTCCTTTCTGCCCCTATATAACTCTCCCCAACATTCCTCACCATCATGTCTTTGCCACGATCTCTAAGTTAATGGCCACATCTGGTTCAGGGAGAGTTCACTTTCAGCATGGCAATCAAGCATCTCTAACTGGCTCTTTTCAGATAAGCCACTGGAGAACCAGTTCCTGCCCTGGCTCCCTATTCTGTCCTTTTCCTTCCTACGATGCAGGGAATGCACCAGGAGTCAAGATACCTGGGTTCTCATCCTGGTTCTGCAACTCGTGATGCCTAGGAGAGTCCCTTAACTCTCTACCACAATTTTCATCACTATAAAACAACCATGTTTGTCTCACTATACATTAAAGCTTTAACATTTAAATATTGTTACTTTTTTCTTCCCCCTCTCTTCCCAACATTTTCATTTTTCGATCCACATATTCTCCCCTTATCTCTTCCTTTCCTTCTTTAGAACTAACCAAATAACACAAAGCATTCTTTAATAATTAAATAGTTCTGTGCCTTTTGTTTTCAGTGGGGTTTGAAAAGACAATCATCAGACCAAGTCCCTACTTTGGCCCTGTCCTCACCGGGAAAGGCCCTGTCCTCACCGGGAAAGGTTCTGCTCCTTCCTGGATAACAAAGCCTTCAATGATGTGGGTGAGAATCTGGGGCTTCACAATGGCCTGTGGGGGTTTTGAGTCACCCATCTGTCTGGACACCATGGCTAGTGAAGGAGGTGGTGCTGATGGGGCAGGGGTCAAGGCTACTAGTTCACTGCTTGGAGCATTAACATTCCCACCGGCCACAGGTTCAACTTTCTCTGGAAAACAAACACAGATTAAAGAACAAGTATGGGACAACATAACTGATCTCACAATCATACATCTTCACCCTTGATCCTTCACCCTGGATTCTGTTTTGGGGTCTACATATTTGTCCTCCAAGTTCAGGTTCATTTCCTACTGTCTTTTGGCTCATTCAGAACAATTTATTCGCTGTGCATCACAACAGCATTTTAGAAGCATTACTCACCTCCCAGACTGCTCTTCTCCTCCATGGCCTTTGGGCTCTCTGCTACTGGAGATGCCTTGGCAGGAAGCATTGAACCCAATGTAGAGACATCTTCTCTTTCCTCCTCAGACTCAGCCTTGCGTTTGACAGCCAAGGTCGGGGGTTTGCCCTATATAGTAAAGAATAGGAAAGGGGAAAGAAAGAAACCAAGATTCATGAATGAAGGATTATGAGGAACCACAATTACTCCCATTACTTTCAGAGATTTCCTTAGTTCCACTTTGTACACTTCCCATGGACACTAAAATTCCTGGTCATTCCCTAAAAGTATAACTTCTTTACCAGGACAAAAGAAAATGCAACATTATTTAGCCCTGACCTAGACCTCAAGACCCTGGATTTATTATGTTTTTCTCAACATTGAGTTGGTCAAGGCTATCTTGATTTAACTTAGTACAGATCCAAAAACCCAGAATTCAGTAAAAAAATCAGATATTTAAAGTTCAGGTATTATGCATATTACTCTTATCTTTTTCTCTTAAAAAAGAGCAGATAAATACCAGTATCTTAACCTTCTCAACCCTTTATTCCCCTATTAAGTTAAGCTCTACTTCCACTGAGCCCCAGATGCACTCTGAAGGGTGAAAGTGTCTTCAAAATCATCAGGTATCACTCACCGGCAGGTGCACAGACTGCATGTAGAAGGCAGCAGGGACCTGGGCTACAACAGGTGAGGAGGTAGTGGCCCCACCCTTTACTACATGTGCTGTTCCCTGCATGGGGGCAAGAGTCATCCCAGGGGCCACTGTGGAAGGGCACTCCTGTACTATACCAGGTGTCTGGGATGACGGTGGCGAGGAGGCCAAATGGGCCTGGCCAGCTGGTTGCACTGTACCTGGCATCCCCCGGGAAGTCGGTACGGCAGCTGCCAGCTGTGCCAACCCCAAAGCCTGTGCCTGGGCTGTGCCTGACTGTCGGGTGCCCACAACTTGCACAGGGATATGGGGTGGTGGTTGCTGCGTAGCTGACATCTTAGCAGCCCCTAACTGTGGAGGCTTGATGGGTGCGACAGGTGGTTTGGACTGGATGGGGATGGGTGGCTTGGGGGTTGGGTCAGGTGGGAGGGACAAGGGTGAAGACTGAAGCATGGGTTGAACGACCAGGGTTTGGGCTTGCTGCTGCGACTGGGAAGGTGGGACCTGCTGAGTAGGTGGGACCTGCGGTGGCTGAGGGGCAGTGAGGGTTGTGGCTTGCTGCTGCTGCTGTTGCTGCTGCTGCTGCTGCTGCTGCGCCAGCTGGAGGTGGGTAGCTGTGTGGAGCAGCTGGGATTGCCGGTGCTGGAACTGCTGCTGGTGGTGGATGGCGATCTGCTGCTGGATCACCACCTGTTTCTGCTGGAGGTGGATCTGCTGCTGCTGCTGAATCAGTGAGTGGGGCTGGATCTGTGTGTAGGTGGCTAGAGGAACAAGCCCGGAATGGAACAAAGAGAAAGAAGAGCTGAAAATAATTATTGTGAATTAAAAGCAAAGTCACCTTTCCAAGGTAATCTAGCCTACAAGGAACTCCGAGATCACGTCACCCATACTCTTTCCTCTAAGTCAGACACTGACAACCATCTCTAGTCTTAAAGATCTCAAGGAAAAGAACGCCTTTGATCAATCATGTAACAATCCTCAGAAACTTGCATTTGCCTAACTTTTCTTTTCTTTACTATACTTAAATATCATCTCCTTTTACTCTGTACTCAGCAAAGAGAATGGCTGGCCAATCCTCCATATGACTAGGCCGAGTCCATGTTTTATTCATTTTTTGCATCCCTAGAACCCAGCCCAGTGCCTGGCACACGAGAAGCCCTTAATATTCACTAAAAGAAAATATCCAAAAAAGGTAAAGATACCAACTTTTCCCCATGAATGCCTCAGTTTTAAAAAATTCATCAGTCTTAAGAGTCAGCAGCTAGAGGCTCTGACCTTACTCAGTTTCCTCTGCTGTAAACTGGGATGGACGATCTCCACCCCTCCACATTTTGCCAGAATGTCCAGAGAATAGACAAGGTATGTTATATGAATGCATTTTGGAAATAGACGTGCTATGGTCTATGCATGCAAGATAGTAGAAATACAACTGATAATTAATTTTTGTGCCAACTAAGGTGCTAGAAACAAGGCAAAAATAACCGTAACTATGTAAGCTACACACATCTAACTATATATCTAACCACAGTCAAAAACAACTTATAAAACTATTTTGGTTTTTATTTATTTATTTATTTACTCCTTTTTATCCCTATCACTGATACAGATGATTACAAAGTGATTATAGAAAGCCATGGTTCCATTTGCTAGTCCTAAATGCTCTAATGCATTTATACCATCTCTGCTCTACACTGGACCAACTAACTGTTAAACACATTCCTAATGCTAAATTGTAAGCCCCATAAGGACAGGGAGTTTGGTTGTCAAAGACATATCCCCCAACACCTCTGGAACATAGTATGTGATCCAGTAAAAGCTTGGTGAATGAATGGGTAAAGTGAGCAAACTGAAGAACTCGGGGCCCAAGGAAGAGAGTACAAGGCAACTTGTAAGCTGATGGCTGCCTGGTGAAAACAGACCAGTTTTATCCCTGTTATCTGTTCTCCTGTCTCTCTGGACTACTATGGTTCAAGGCTGATGGAATTCTCTTTCCTTCTTCTATTCTAGGGCCAAGAGAAGTAAGAAGAAAAGACAAATGTACACTGAAGATTTCAAACAAGTTTGAGAGAATAATGAAATGACACTGGGAGAGGTGACAGCTCACCTGAGCTAATAAGGGTCTGGCTGGGAGCAGGTGTAGCTGTCCGTGTCAAGTTCATGCCCACGTTCTGAGCACTCCCCTCTGCTTCAGCTTTCTTGGCCGCTGCACTTTCTGCCTCTGTCTGGCTGCCCTGGCTCACAGTCACTGTTTGGGCTGCAGGCAAGGGCTGCACCACTCCCGTGCCCTTCCTGGGACAACTCCCACCACCACCCATTCCTGAGGAGGGCAACTGACCCAAACCCCCAGGTGCCTGGCCACCTCCTACTGGACCCATGGATCCTGGGATGCTATTCCCACTGCTTCCACCAGCTTGGCTAAGGTTGAGGGACTGGCCTGTGGCCCCAGAGGAAGCCTGAGCCACAGCTAGGGCCTGGCTAGAGGCCTGAGAAAGGCTAGAGGCAGGAGAGGCTCCAGGAGGGATGGCCTTCTGAGTTGAGCCTTGCATTTGGGGTCCTTGGGCTGAGGCCTGCTGGCTCCTCACTGCCAAGTTCTGCACCTGGAAGATATGAAAAAGACAGACTGAAAAAAGGGAGACAAGAGGTTCTAAAGTCAAAGATTTTTCTGACTGAATCAGAAGTAGTGAAGACAGCTACAGTGCCATATTTGAAAGGCCACCTCAACCTGTACCCTTCACCTTTACAGCTATGTACATTAAAGGCTTTCCAGTCTCCAAGGGAGGAACTCTGGAATCATTATCTGATTTTTCAGGCTCCTTCATTCACTATCAAGTCTGTCACTGGGCATTTGTTTCTTTAAAATTTGTCCCTTAAGATTGTTCCCTCTCCTCTCCTTTCATTCATTCAACATCTATCAAATGCCTACAATTGTTTCAGGTACTATAATGGATACTGGGAATGCCTGATACTGGGAAAGACAGTCCCTGCTCTTAAATGAGTACATTCTATTATGGGAGAAAGACAAGAAAATCACTAATTACGAAATCACTGGTTACAAATAGTGTGCATAGATATGCACAAGGTGCTGTGGGAGCACAGAGGAGGAAGATCAACCCAAGATGAGGTGAGCAGGGAAGACTTCCCAGAAGAGGGATCAGTAATAGTGAAGGCCAGTGTTGGAAGACATAGGTAAAAGCACTTGGAGGATATCACCATCCCAAAATCCTCAAGACTGAGGAATGAACAAACATCAGGGGGGAATGCAACTACAGACTAAAGTAGACATTATTATTCTAGTAATGGAAGAACTAGTAACACTGTTCTAGTGTTTCTAGAAAAAGAAGAATACGTATAACATGGGGCATTTTGGGGACATTGGAATTGTTCTGCATGACACTGCAGTGACAGATTCAGGCCATTATACATTTTGTCAAAACCTATAAAATTGTGCATTGCAATAGACCATGATTAGTAGCAATGCTTCAATACATGTTCATCAATTCTAACAAATGTACCATACTAATGAAGGATGTTGTTAATGGGGGAATGTGTAGGAGGAGAGAGGGTGGGGAATATGGAAATTCCCTATATTTTCCATGTAACATTTATGTAATGCAAAGCTTCTTTAAAAATAATAATTAAATAAATAAAATAAATAAGCACTTGCAGGGCACAGAGCCAGGAAAGAACACAGTATTTTTGGAAATTACCAACAGTTCATTATGTTTGGGGCAAGTCACAGAGAGTAGCAAGAAATGACACTGGGAAGGTAGGCTGAGGCTAGGGAGGTGGGAAGATGCCAGATCATGAAGGAGGCCTGATTAGTTAAAATAAGGAGAGTCTAAACTTTAGTTTGGAAACAAAGTGTATCTATCCGATTCACTTCTATATTCCCAGCACCTAACACAGTATCTGGCATATAGTAAGTGCTTGAACATTTGAATAGAGGGAAGGAATGATGACCACTTAATTGATTCTAGGAAGCCACTGAAGCATATTAATCAAAATAAACATGATCAAATCTATAGTTGAAACCATTCCCTTCTACATTGCTGGTGGAAGTATAAATCAGTACTACTACTTTGGAAAGCAGTTTGACATCATATCCTAAAACTGAACATTCACATATCCTACAACCCAGGAATTCCACAAGAAGCTCTTTCCCAAGTACAACAGGAGGCAAATGTAAGAATGTTCACAGCAGCACTGTTCACAGGAACAAAAGCCTGGAAACAACCCAATGCCCATCAAGAGAAAAGATAAACAGTGTAGAATAGTCAAACAATGCAATATGTGGTGGTTTGAGGCTTTATGTACCCCACTGTAAGTAGGACCTTCTGATGAGGTTATTTCAATTAAGGTGTGGCCCACCTCAAACATGCTTGAACCCTATGTTCCCCTCCCCGGGCTTCACATCTTTTCCTGTTCCTGCCAAACTCTTAATAATTGTTTACATTCACTGTATCCATTCTCACAATCCATTCATTCCTCAACTCATACTGCTTTGTCTCCATACTCCACTGAAATAGCTCTCCCTCCATGTTACTAAATGCTTCTTTCTTGTCCTCCCTACTGCATTCAACAGAGATGAGGACCCCTCCTCCACTTCTTCATTCCCTTTTGACAGCTGTCACCCTCTATCCAACCTTGAATTGCCCTATTTTCTAAAGGCTCACCCTAAACCCTAAGGGCTCCTTCTTAAAGATAACTTCTCTTCTCAATCCAAACCATCTCCCTAAGCAATTTCAAATATTCCCTTGACTTCAATTATCATCTACTTGTCTACTCCTCTCAAACATTTATCTACAACCCAGACCTCTCCTCTGAGCTCTAGAACCATATACATAGAGCTGCTGACTCAACGTCTCCTGAGGATGGCTCCTAGACACTTCTAAGTCAGCATGTCCAAAACTGAACTTCACCCTAAATCCATTTCTCCTGTGTTCTTCATCAAGTAAATAGCACCACCAGCCACCACACTGCTCATGTCAGACCTTATCTCTGCCCCTCCCTCAACTCCATCCACTCAATCGTTGAATCATTCACCTCCTTCAATTTATCTTCTTTCTAGATTTTTCTCACATCTATTCATTTCTCTATCTCCACCGATACCTACCTAATCCAAAACATCATCTTTCCCCTAAACCAAGGGTTCTTAACCTTTTTTGTTCCACAGACCCCTTTGCCAGTCAGGTGAAAACCACAGACCCCTTATTAAGGCCACGCTATACTGGGTATTATTTAATAAATATATCACACCCACACCAATACATCCCCACAAGAATAATGTTTTTTTGAATTTCAATTCAAGCTCATGGACCCCTTGTTAAGACCCCCGGCCTAAGCTGTGGTAATACATTTCTTAGCCCTATATTCACACTCACACCCTTTCCATTTTTTCTCCACAGAGGAACCAGCACGGTCTTCAAAAAGATAAACACTCAAATCTCTCCATGTCTAAACTCCTTCTATAAACTGTGGGGGGTGGGAGGGAATGGAAGGAGGAGGGAATATGGGAACTCTTATTTTCTGCATGATTTTCCTATAAACTTACAATTGCTCTAATTTTTCTTTTTAATTTTTAAAGAAAAAAAAAAAAATCCTACCATAGTATCCTACTGCCCTTCACATCAAGCCTAAAATCCTAAACACAGTCCCCAAGGTCCTGCAAGATGAGGTTCCTCCCACTTCTCCAGCACCTTCTCCAGCCCCCACTGCCAAACTCCAAGAACACAGGCCTTCTTTTAATTCCTCAGGTATATCAAGCTTCTTCCCTTCTTACGGCCTTTGGACACACTGTTCCCCTGCCTTCAACACTCTCCTTCCTTGTCATCACCTGGCTAAGTCCTAGTTTAAGTGTCACCTCCCTCAGGAAGGCTTTTATTTTTTACCCATACCCCAAGGTTAAATTTGATCCCTTTCTCTGTTCTCAAAGCACCCTGTACTTTCCAAAAAGCAGCTACTACACCAATTGGGTGACTATTTGTTTAATGTCTGATGATTCAATGGTCTGTAATCTCCATCAATGTAAGGACCATGACTTTCTTGGGCATCCAAGGCTAAGGAATATGAAACACATCCTAATAACAGGTAACGTTCTTATACACTCATTATGTCCAGGTCCTATTCCAAGCACTAACACCTATCATTTAGTCCTCACAGCACACCCTGTTTTATAAATGAAGAAAATGTAGCAGAAGTTAGGTTATTTGCCCAAGGTCACACAATTAGTAAATAGTAGAGATGGAATCTAACGCAAACACCAGACTCACATTTTTAACCATTACTCTATGTCCTTCCATATACTGATAATGAAATATGTGAATAGAATGGATGGATAAATGAATGAATTGGATAGGGAACAGTCCCAACTTTATCTTCTGCTCCATTGCTATTACCATAGTTTAAAACAAAGGTCTTCCCTTATAACTAGATGACCCCAAGAGTTATTAGCATGTTCTCTAACTTCTCTTTCTTTCTTCTCCCGATACATGTACCTTAGTGGTGCTTTCTAAAATACTTTCCTTCTGTTAATCTGCTGCTCAATAACCAGCAATGGCCCTTGCTGCCTATGAAGTTAACTACGAACTCCTTCACTTGGCCTTCAGGCTCCTCCCTTACAATGACCTCTTCTACCATTAGGCCTGTCACCTCTACTTTATCCACCTCATCCCCAACTCCCACCACACACGCTCATCTTCTTTCCATGTGAGCTATGCCTTTCCGCTTGTTGTTCTCTCTCCAGTTATCTTCTCACTCCAGAGCAAATTCTATCCATTTTTCAAGACCGTTCAAGAATCCCACAAAGCCACTGCAAAGTAATGCAGCCAACTCTTCTCTAAAATCATGTGTCACTCAAAGGTAGTACACCACTTAGTTTAGCACTTTGTTCTTTAAACTCTCTGAAAATGTATATTTTTAATCATCCCATTAAATCTTTTTAATCATTTCTGGGACATATTTAAGTGTATCAATAGAAAAATCTCAATATATACTCACTAAGGAATAGATAAGAAAGGATGAAATATTTATTGTAAGAGCCTAGTGACTATATATATATAGAACAAGGCATAGGAAGTAATGGTGTGAAAGACTTTTACAAGGAGCAGTGAGCAGAAACTCAAGCTGAGAACACACACACACGGTAACTCTTAAGCAGAAAGAACCAAACATTCCTGCAGCAAATCAGCCAGATCTGCTTCACATCTATATAACCATAGAAATCCCTCACTATTCCTTATCTTCAGGAGACAGCACTGCAATATGATAATTAAGACCTCCCAAATAAAACTAAGCTACAGAGGGCTATGACATTCAGGAAATCCTTCTATATTGGGAGTCAGACTTCTCAGATCCAGAGGGCTGTTTTCAGTCAAATCTACTTCCCTTCCTACCTCAAAAGTTGTAAGGGATTCAAGCACAATAGCAATTTAAAAATAAATAAGAATTCTGAAAATTAGTAATGGGGCAGAAAGGGGGGCCCTGTTCCATGGATAGTCTCCTCCCCAACGCCCATCCACAGATAAAGTGGATGCCACTGACCTGATCTGCATCTGCGTGAACTCCAGGAGACTGGGCAGATGGTACTTCCTGCTGGACTGCAGCCACCGCCCCGTTAGGCATCAGGATGAGTTGGGAGGCTAGAGGCACATTCCGGCCCAGGGTCCGGTTTACCTGCAATAGGTTTCCCAGCTGTGGCTGGCAAGGAGAGCAGGAAGAGGAAGAGCAGAGAAAAAGAGGACAAGAGACAAAGAAGAAAGAGACAGAAGAAACAGAAAGGAAGGACCACATGACAAAATAAACAGAAGATATTAAACAGCTAAGCCCTGCCCCTTTCCACACCAACCCAGGAGACTCTCATTCTCCATATGCGATGAAGCATCCAGAAGAACACCTAGAATGTACAGAAAACTATGGAGTGATAACAGAGAGTCAAACATCAAAGAAGTTGAGACAATGAGGACTTTAGAGCAAGAACTTATATACAGTAAGTAGATGAGCTGAGAGATAACACTTAGAATTTGTATACTAGAGCCACAGGTTTAAAGATAAGACTATTTCTGACAAGAATTTAGCCAAATAGAAGATGAGGCCAATATCTTCTAGCTTAGGATCTCAATGTAATCTGCAGGCTACCTGTGAAAACTGAGCATCATTTCTAGGGGTAAGATAGATCAGCTTGTCTCAAAACATCTGGATAATCATGGTAAACTAAAATAGCTTTTTACTCAAGTCCTTGCCAGGGACAGAACTATGCCCCTGGCACAACAGAGGCTGTGTCCATGGCTTACCCGTAGATACATCTGAGCCTGGGACTGGTTGAGGGGTGGGGAGGTGGTATTCCCCAGTAGCACAGATTGGGTCAAGGTGGTGGCACTGGGAGAGCTCACACTCTGGGATCGGCTGATGAGCTGGGCGGCCGACGTGGTGGCCAGATTGATCTGTGTGGTATAGGAAGGAACCATGACTAAGGATTTGGAAGAGAAAAAAGGAAATGTACATGTTCCTTTACTAACAAATTCAGAGTGACACAATCAATTTCCATGGTATCGGGGAAATAATAACTTTCTATCCTTAATTCTCATCCTGGCTACTTTGGGGTATTACCAAAGTCAAAAAAAAAAAGACCTCCCTAAACACTAGCAGAACAGTTGGAGGGCAAAAGAATGAAATGGAACTAACTGTGCATCTCATTGAAGAGTCCAGAGATTCATCCTTTCCTTTGTTATCTCCCCTCCTTCCCCAATATGACTTTCCTCCTTTCTTAGACCACCTCATTAAGCCTCTTACATAGATCCAGGTTTGTCGCTTTCCCTTTTACTACTACTGTCTACGTAAGAACAGTAAATCTCCACTGATGGCTCAACAACCTCTATGAGAGTAGCTGCTCACAGTAGGGTAACCCAGGGACAAAGACGCAAGGCGGGAAGACTCTCAGTGGGGAAGGCAGCACTCACCGAGGCCTGGGTGGTGGTAGTCTGCTGCTGTGTGGTGCTGGTGTTTGGGGAGCTGGCCTGCCGGCTGGCAGCAATTGTAGCCTGTTAAAGGGAAAGGGACACAGGAACGGAGACAATGAAAGGAAAGGTTCTGAGTCTTCCAGTAATAAATCACAGGCACAGAACATACAGAGATTTCAGGTAAGAACAAAGAGACTCTCTCCTGAATAAGAAGAGTATATTCACAATTCCAGTAACCTACACATTACCATATATTACCATAACCAAATCCCCCACATAAATCTCCCAGGGAAGGCAAGCAACCTGTCCTCCCGCTCCCACTTTCACATGGGAGAAACTTTTGTTAGATCCCACCATGAATTGCTGATAAGTCTAGCCCAGAACTGTCCAATAAAAATATAATGCATGCCACAAATATAATTTTCTAGTATGCACGTTAAAAAAAAGGTTAAAGAAACAGGTGATAGTATCTTTAGTTATTTTATTTAACCCAATTTATCTAAAATAGTATCATTTCAACATGTAATCAATATAAAAAAATTACTGAAGAAATATTTTACTTTTCCATATTAAATCTTCAAAATCCAAAATCTTTGCAGCACATCTTAATTCAGACAAGCCACATTTCAGTACTCAATAACTACATGTGGCTAGTGGATACCATACTGGACAGCGCAGGTCTAGAACAGAGCCATTCTACCTCTCACAAAGTGGCTCTCCCACAGTTCTCACTGCAACCCCAGAGGCTAAGGTCCACCCTTCCTCCTACAGGAAAACAGGAGGCAGAGAAGAGGCTCTGTCACCAGCTTGGCTTAGTATAGGATGCAGAATCCCCCAAAAGTCTCCCCTACGCACCTGTAGTTCTGGTCCCCTCCCTCTGCAGCCAGGTGGCTGCTGACCTCTCACCTGCTGGACGGCAGCCAGACTATGCAACTGGGCATTGCTGAGCTGCTGCTGGAGCATGAACTGGTGAAAATACTGAGCCGCATTGGGCTGCCTCTGCAGTGCTTGCAGAGCCTAGAAGGAGAAGAGAGAGCATCAGACCACTTAGAATGTATGACTCCTAACTCCTCTTCTAAGTGAATCACTGTGATACTGTGAAAGGGAGCCACAGGAAGGAGAGAAACCAAGGGAATGGGAGACTGGACTGCAACATCAACAAGTGACTTGTCCATTTTTATATTAGAACCACTAAGTTCACACAGTCCTCTAAAAAACTGAGAAAGCAATTGATCCTGCTATAGTCTATCTGGTATATAAACAAAAGTAAAGAAAAAAAAAAAAAAAA
>JAQZBX010074622.1:0-14728 GCA_029593785.1 Cabassous unicinctus
AAAAAAAAAAAAACCCTCCAACTTTGTTCTTTGCCACATCTTTTATCTTTGAGACCCCACCCACCAAGGGGTGGGGCTCAACACCCTACTGATGTGGCCCAATCAAATCCCTAATCATAACTTTATCATGCCCAGATGAACAGACCAGTTTACATGCATAATCCAATATCTATTTCTGGAATTCATAACTATATCAAACTGCTACAGGCTCCCATCTACCATGTAGGAGGTCCAAGATTCACTTCCTGGGGCCTCCTGGTGAAAGGTAAGCTGGTCCACATGGAGCCTGGTCTGTGCAGGAGTGCTGGTGCAGAAAGGTGATGTGACAAAAAGAGACACAGAAGAGAGGTAATGAGAGATGCAGCAGACCAGGGAGCTGAGGTGGCACAAAAGATTGAGTGCCTCTCTCCACCCTGGAAGGTCCTGGGTCTGCCTAAAGAGAAGACAAGGAGACACAAGAACACAGAGGGAGCAGACATCAAGCAAAAAAACAATGAGGGGGTTCAAAATAAATAAATCTTTAAAAAATTTTTTTCAAATCATTGTCTTAACATAAAAGGCCATGTTCTGGACTTTTCCATTATTTTTCAGTTAGTTTTCTTTTGCTATGTAGGATATGGTAGGTGTTAGGAGCCTAGGCTTGTAAGCCAGCTTGCCTGGGTTAAAATTCCAGCTCCATAACTCACTAGGTGTTATAGTGAACATATTACTTCACTTGGAACAGTACCTAGTACATAGTAAATGTTCACTAAATTTTAGCTGTTATTATTCACTATAATACTGGTATCCTCAGCACTTAGTACAGTGTCTTATAAATCATGTCTGTTTGGTGAATGACAAATAAACTGACAAAGATAAATTCTTAATAATACTTCAATCTCTAATCACTAGGTACAGATCAAACTATGCTAATGCTTAACTCACTGGTGAGAGACACATCTGGGTGTGCCTGATCAGTTCATAATCTACTTGTCAGAAACTGAAGCTGCACCCAAAACTTCAGCTGAATGAGTGAAGCTTCATGGAAATGGCTACCTTCTGACACAATTGATGGCACTAAGAATAGATAGTTAATCCAGAGAGAGCTAGTCTATTAGCTGGGCAGTAAAACATGAGTGTCCTTCTTAGAGATTTGAATTAAAAGATGTAGAAACTATAATCAAACATGGGTAGGCATGTGAACTGTAAGGTCATTTTGAGACAGGACTAGGTCATTTTCCACAATATGGATCCCAATGGCTAAGTAGAGAAAGTTGGTCAAACAAAAGAAGCAGGATTCTGTAGAGAGGTGCACATACAGAAGCACAGTCATGAAAGACAGTGAAGAGAGAATGAGAGAGAGAAGAGCTGCTTCAATCCAGGTAGGTTGCCTGGCTGTGTCTCATGAGATTATAAAAAATATTCTTTTGATAAAACCCTTTTACTTTGAGATTGCTTTAATAGGTGTCTGTTGCTAACTACCAAACATGGTAGCAGTCACCTGATTCCTTGGTGTTTGGCTGCCAGCTGCTCTACTTTGTACCTAATTCTTGGACTCCCTAGACTACTCTTCCCCCTTGTACTCTGTTTAATCTGAGGCCACTCTATTGCTGGTTCTTCACATAAGTCAGACGCTCATGTTCCAGCAACCATGCCAACCCCCACTGCCTCCCTCCCTAATTTCTCTGGCATCCCATAGCTTACATATGCCATGAAGCTTAGGCCATAGAATATAGAAGAATTTAATTCCAATGAACTCATAAAAAACCTTAAAATGAAGTCAGAGCATTCTTTGCTGCTTTAGAAAGGGTGGGGGAGATAAGGGAAGAGAGAATGGAACCATATGCATATGGAACCTTTTTCCACATCTTGTTCTTCTTGCTGTTGAAGTCCCCTGTGCCTGGAATGTCCACTAGTATCACCCCTTCTGGAATCAGCTCTTATTTGGGAAGAGACACTTCCACATGTTTGATCAAGGGCCAGATGTGTGTCTTAGCAGTTTCTCCGTTACATTCTCTATTCTGAGTCTAGATGTAGGGGTCAAGCTTGACAGACAGCTCTCCTTCCTGAGGAAGATGGACAAAGTCACACACATCAGCCATTCTCATAGGTCACTTATCCTGGGATTGGCTGGGATTCAGATTCAAGATATATGGAGTAAATGGTAAGCATCCACACAAGGCAATGCACATCATTAGCCTTCTGATCCAGTCTTCAAGGGCCCAGACTTGGAAAGCCAGAAAAGACCCTGCAGATCAGGAATTTCAACCTCCTTAACTTACAGAGGAAGAAATCAAAGTCAGCTAGAATCAGACTTCAGGAAATTTAGATCATCCCCAGATAATTTGTTTTTTCCCCTAAATTCAATTTCAGTTCTAAAACTAATTAAATGTAATCTGTTTTCTAAATTTTGCAGATAGAGGATTCTTCCCACATGGATGATATGAACTTATTAACTACCAGAACGCCAGTGATGACTAGACTATAGAAGGTTAATAGTGATATCGTGACCATATTTTCCAAACTGAAAATTGATCTGAAAAAGGTTTTTAAAATTTATCTTCCAAGTACAGAAAAAAAAATGGTATCTTGACATTTAGGCTTTTCCAGGACAGTATAATGATGGTGGGTGATTTGGGAATTGGTATCAGCCTATGGTTCCTCCCTAAACATATTTTGGACAATGACACATTCATGCCAGCAACTGTGCCAGTGAATTTCAACTGGCTTAGATCAGACAGAAGACTTGGAATGTATGGCAGTCATTGTCAATAAATATCTATAGAATGGTCCTGAAATAAATAAGAAAATAAACTCTTAAGTGAGTTTAGATTACTCATTATATAATCAAGGGACTTGCTGTAATCAGGGTAGGGAATAACAGATTTCACCAATTCTATTCAAGTAACAGAAATTGTGAAAAAGAAGGTGATGAAGTCATATTTCAATTCAAGTGAAGCCTCTGGGAGGCCTTTCAGACTAGGAAATAAAACTGAACAGGAGCAGAATTCAGAGGAAAGAACAGGCCACATGACCAGGGCAAATCACATTATCTCCTTATACTTTAGTTACTTCATTTGTAAAATGAGAATACTGACAAAAATATATAAACAATACAAGAGTGTTGGAAGGTGTTCTACCAGATGGTTCCTCTTCAGAGACTAAATTTGAAGACATGTTCTCCTTCAGAGACTAAATATGAAGATATTTCCTATTTCTACACAAAAGACATTAGCAGCTGCTTCCTGACATAGTCAAAAACAGAAATCACCAAGAAGCAGATCCTTGTACTTCTACAGAGATTTATTCACTTAAGCAATTTCCCTTGGTTAAGCAAGTGAAAGCTGGAAGACCCATAATCCTAAGGAAAGGGTATAATTTAATTTTCATGGTTTGGATGGGTGCTTAAAAAGGTCCCTCAGTTATGTTCACCTGGTTAGAAAGAGGCAATAGGTGGGGTCATCATGGTGAAGCTTTAGAAATGGTCCTAACTCAGAGTTTCTGGGGCTGGCTTTGGCCTTCAGAAATAGCTGTGAGGTGAAGTAGAAGAGTTGATCCCAAAGAATCATAACTCTCTAAGCTCATATTAGGTCATGAGGCCCTGAAACTGCACATGACATTGGGAAGCCACCTTCCCTAAAGATCTGCAGAAAAGGAGCTTGGGGACCAGATCAGAAGGTCCAGCCTCCTGCACTGGCCTCCAGACCTAGGTCTTGCCAACAGCTTAGGCAGCCTTCCCTCTCTGTTCAGCCTTGAGTCTTCCAACACAACCTCTACTCATTCTAGAGCCACAACCAGCCCTAAGGAATACCCTAGTGCAGAGCCATGATGTATCCCAGAGCCTGGATCTTTGCCACCTCTTGCTCAAAAAGAACCCTTGTGGGTTTTTTTGTTTGTTTGCCATTTGTTTTGTTGTTAGGAGATACTGATGTTCGAACCCAGCTCCTTTTATGTGGATAGCAGGTGCTCAATCACTGAGTCACATGGGCTTTCCTGAGTTGGTTTTATAGTTTGTTTGCTTGTTGTTGTTTTTTTTGCTTCTTCAGGAGGCACCAGGAGCCTGGGGCATACCATGTGGGAGGAAGGCCTGGAACATACCATGTAGGAGGAAGTCACTCAACTGCTTGAACCACAGCTGTTCTCTGGTATTTACTTTTAATGGAGTCTTTGAACTCAGCCAAGATGAATTCTTAGAGTCCAGCTCAATCCTGAAGTTAGAACAGTTGAGATGGACCATCTGAAGTACAAGCATATTCACAAAAACAAGCAAACAAGTGAAAAAACCAAGAAAAAGAAAAAGAAAAGAAAAGAAAAAGTGAATACCAAGTGGTTGCTTTCTCAGTGCCTGCAGATGGAGAGGAAGAAGCTGAGAAAAAAAAGAACCTGTTACTAAAGCACCCGGGCTAGTCACAGGCTGAAGAATACTTTAGTCTGCATTTCAAATATTTCCAGAATTCCTGATGTTTCCATGATCTCTCCATGGAAAGAAAGTAAAAGGGTGCAGGGCTTTGATCTCCACTTTGTAAGTCATAAATTCCTTTGTGTAAACAATGTGTGCATTGTATTTTAGCCCCAGGTACAAAACAAGGGACAAGTCCATAATAACATCACCCTTATTTTTAAGTTCTTAGAACTACCAATCTGATAATCGATTGGAAGTTGATTTTTTCAACTAAAGAAAAGGCTAAGGAGTGAGACAAAACAGTAAAACAATTGAAGTTTTTCTTCAATTGCTAAAAAAAAACAAAAACTGACAACAAAAGCATATAGAAAGGAGAAAGTGTTCCATTTTTTATTTATATCATAAGGACAAATTTTTACATTTTACACTGGGTAAAATTGGAATGTACTTGGACAACATCTTTTGTTATTCCTTATAATTTCTCAAACATCCCAGTGCCTTTTCCAGCATTTTATTCTAAATCACCCTAGAAAGGAGCAAGAGGGGCTTGCTGCTTGTTTCTTGCTGCCACAAGGTGTCACTTTTCAAAACAGATCCCAAACAACCTGCCTTAGGATGCAGGCTCATTGTTGATCCAGGTCCTTGCCAGAGCCTGCACATTTCTTCCAAGGAGAACAGTCCCATGCTTCAGGGCAAAGGACAACAGCAAATTTGCAGTTCTTTCAGTTCATGTGCCCAGCCATGCTTCAGATGCCACCACCTCACTGACCAGAAACCCTGCTTCCCTTTCCTCTGACAGACCCAAGAAACATTTATATTCTCAAAAGTCTCAAAACAAAACAAAAAGAGGTCTTATTGCACCTGCGTTTTCAGCACCTAGAGGCTAATTTCCTGCCATCTTCTAGGAAAGTTTCCCTCATTGGCTCCCAGTCCCTAGACCACCTTCTGAGGGAAGGTGGTCATCCTTACTCACCCTTCAAGGCAGGAATTCTTATCCTTTTTTGTTCCAGGGACCCTTTTGCCAGGCAGGTGAAATGAATACTACTGTAATTTATTTATTGCATACATACATAAGTGAAGGAAATGCTAAATTTCAGTTAGAGGTCAGTGAAAATAAAGATAATAAATTGACTTTTTAAAATTCAAGCTCATGGACCCTCTGAAATCTTGGGCCCTTGGTTAAGACCCCTTAATTTAAGGGGACATCCAATGTGCCTTTGCCTACCATTCTGAGGAAGGTCACCTGACATGTTCCAGGGACCTTACCTGTCCCATTGTAAGAAAGGTCACCCTCAGAGAGAACAAGGGGATTATCTGCAACTTTCTTAAAGAAAGGAAAACAAGTCCTACAAATGTCACTGCTGGTTGGAGAGTCCACTATATTATGAATAGGCTATTTTGGGTATTGTCAAAATAATTAGTATTCACCCTAAGATCTAAGCCTCCCATCAATCAGAAGCAAAATGGGCATCACCATCCCAAAATCCTCAAGACTGAGGACTGAACAAACATAAGGGAGGAATGCAACTATGGACTAAAGTCAACATATTATTTTAGTAATGGAAGAACTTGTAACATGATATAAAGTCAGTGGTCACAAGAGGTTCTGAGGGGAGGGAGAGGGAAGAAAAGGTGGAATATGTGGCATTTTGAGACACTGGAATTGCCCTGCATCACATTGCAATGACAGATACAGGCCAATATATGTGTTGTCAAAACTTATAAAATTGTGCGGTACAAAGTGGAAACCATCATGTAAACTATAGACAGACTTAGTAACAATGCTTCAATATGTTTTCATCAATTGTACCAAATGTACCACTCTAATGAAAGATGTTAATGGGGAAAGTGAGGGAAGGGGAGGGGTGGGGTATATGGGAATCTCCTGTTTTTGATGTAACATTTATATAATCTAAATCTTCTTTAAAAATAAAGAAAAATAATAATTAGTATTAATTCACTATTAAAAGTTGTCAGACAGCAGCTTCTAGATAAAGAGCAGTGAACTATGACCATGGTTAAATAGAGTCTTGGCCAAGTTACTCTTGATTAAATAACTGTCAAAAATTTCCTTATTACTCCATCAGGGGACATGGCAGGGGCATTAACTGGGTGTGACTCTTGACCCACAAACTCCTCAGTTTCTGCCATTTCCTGTTACATGCACTGTGGCTTTTGTCCACTTAGTAGAACCAGCCTGGAAGTACATACAAAGAACAAGGTGAAGCAGCAGAAATTGTAAATATGAAAGCAAAAACCTGAAAGAATATGTAAATCTGTTTATGCTTGATTTTCTCACCTAAATTGCAAACTCCTAAAGGGTAATGACTATTCTAACTTATCTCTGATTCCTTAATAATGCCTAGCACATTCTTTATTTATTTAAATATGACAAAAATCAATGCTGGACCATAGGTTGACAATAATACTTGTATCTATAGACGTTTAAACTTCCATTGCTTTGACATATTTAAGGTAACTCACTCTGAAATAAAAATAAACCTCTGGTGATCCAGAGCTGTAAAAGTGAACTTATATAGCTTTGCTGCTTTGAGTGACAGCAATGCCACAGCCCAGTAAGCCTTAAGCCCCTTTGCCAAGAATATTTAATCCCAGCAAGCCTCAGCAAGAATCTGAGAGATGGATGGAATATTAGATTCTACTAGGGTTCCTTGAAGTTACTTTGGGAGTACAGAGGGGGGGAAGGAGAGATACAAAAGCTAGGTTCTCTACCCTTATACCTTCCTCACACCCCTACTCCCCTACTTCAGCCAGAAGGACACCTCTACCAAGGGCTGGAAACAGCACTGCAGCATGAGGCACCTGCAGGGTGGAGAGAGAAGGTGAGGCACATCAGTAAGCAGAAGTCTCAGGTCCACCCTGTCTGCAGTCCACTGGCAGAAAGAGCTTGGGTAATGAAGGAGAGCTGATATCTTAGATGTTCAGAACAGAAGGGACTGTACAGACCAGGAGGGAATGTGTCATTCTGGAACTTCTTTGTCTCCAACCATAGAGGAGAATTTGGGGATCATAAGTAGGGAGTGCCAGAAGTGCTTACTTTCCATACATGATGATTCCACTTAGATCACTCAGCTGTGCATTTCAAAAGCAGAGTTATCAGACTTCTGAAATATGCAAACTCTCACTTCATCTGGGAACTCCAACTAGACCCAGAGACCTTTAGTTAGGGAAACTGTACCTCATTTACATTTGAGCTCAAAATTAAAATTATGACCATCAGTTGAAACAGCCTCTTATTCTTTATTTGGCTTATGGACATCAACTGAATAAATGGCTTCTGGAATTGCTAGGTGTTGGTTGAAGGGGGTTTCAATCCCTAGTAAGTGCAAGGTCCTGAGCCTTAGGGAGAGTTCCTTAGCTCAC
The DNA here is from genome assembly GCA_029593785.1 of Cabassous unicinctus. Classification (NCBI taxonomy): domain Eukaryota; kingdom Metazoa; phylum Chordata; class Mammalia; order Cingulata; family Chlamyphoridae; genus Cabassous; species Cabassous unicinctus. The sequence goes on from JAQZBX010074622.1 coordinate 7,766, forward strand.
ATTTCTTTCCCTTGTAACCCACACTCTGGCCCTCTCAAACTACTCCCACTTCTCCAAGGTAGGGTATCCTATTGCATTTCCATGTGCTGGAGTCAGGCTGTGGTCTTTTGTGGGGGATAACCTTCCCCACTTCTTTCTTGTGAATTCCTCCTCTTTCTTCAAGATACTGTTTGAGCCATTACCCATCTGCAGCTATGCCCTGATACCCAAATTCAACCCTGGACATTTTCCTTCTCTATCATGACTGTACCATGCACACCTCTCTTATATGCCTTCCTAGGTTTTGTTCATGCTTCTTCCTCTTCACTGGAGCATGAGGTACTTGAAGTCAGGTGGTTGCATGGTTTCATTTTTGTATTTCTGGCAACAAGATATATGCACTTGCTGACAAGAAATATTTGCTGAATGAGAGTATGAATGATGGATGGGAAGTTTTTGATGATTTCCCTCCCAAAGAATGTTTAAAAACAAAGCAGTTTTGACCTGATTTGAGTCCTTGCTTGAAGAGTAAAGGAAAGAGTAGGAACAAATATAGATATGTATAGCATTAATAGTGAAAACTGTTCCTTAGGAATTGGGAATGCTTACCTTGAGGAAGGAATGACAAAGGCAGGGACAGAATGTGGGTAGAGGACTTTATAGTGATCTTCAAATATGACCTTACAGCTGTCATGTAAAGGGGAAATGATGCATGTTCTTTGTGGCCCCAAGAGAATAGAACTAGATCCACTTGGCAGAAGGTACAGAAAAGCACATTTGGGCTTATTATTATGTAATAGACAGAGTTGTCCAAAACAGAATGAGTTCCCTTAAACAGTAATGAGTTTTCTGCCAGTAGAGGTGTCTGAAACCAGAGTGGCTGGACCACCTAATAAAGACATTGGACAAGATGACCTTGAAGTCTTCTTCAAATTCCAGGATTCGATGTTCTGACTTGAAATGTTCACCAGTAAACTCAAGGTGAGGTCATTAAATTTCAGTGGACTTCCTGGTTTAATATGCTGAGCTGTAAATGCTAAACCACATCAAAACCCAGGTGATTTAGGAGAAAAAGAGGATAGAGGAGCTTTAAGGGCAAGTATGCAGTAGTGCCTTTAAATGCAGAACTAGGATTTCCCCACAGAAAGAGCTGTTGAATTAGGAAGACAGCAGTTCAATGAGAAATTGCCACAAGAAAATTTTAGGCTTCTTTTCATCCCAGTGGGCACTGGGAACAAAACAAACAGTATGCTCCTACTATGGGAAAATTCACTATAGACTTCCAGGACAACTTGCATTCTGGTAGTCATATTCTGGGAAGAAATGGTGGAGGTGGCTAAAGGCCAAAACATTTAATATACCATGTTGATAAGAATTACCATAATAGAAAGACTGAGATTCAGGCCCTCTATCTTGAGAAGGAAGTAGATCAATATCCATAAGATAAAAGTGCTTAGAGTACAGACATGTTCACCAAATTCCAGAATGTGAGTAGTGGTTTTGACTTATCTCTGGGTCACAGACTTCATTTACTGAATCAACAGTGTACCATGGCCAGCCAAGGTTGTGATCATATAAATATCCAGGTGTATATGGATTGGGTTTGACAGCATCTGGTGGAGACACCAAACCATGAGCCTCCCACTGTAGCAACATCTATCATACCAATAAACAAGTAACCCCTAACTGAAATTTGGAGCAACTGGAAATAATTTTTTGAGACATGGTTGTGGTGAATTTGGCTTCAATTTCCTTCTGCTGATGCTCAAGGACTGACAAAAAAGGAATCATTTGATTTACAGAATAAGACCTGGAAGATAGAAAGGAATCTTTTACAAAAAGACCAAGAATGTAGAATGAAATAAAGTCTAAGCACTTAAAAAGGAAAACCTATAAACCAATATACAAATAAACAGTGTGACAATATGGTATAGGCAGTCAATCTATCATCACTGAATTTAACTAAATGATGTGGTGGAAAGCACTTAGATTGGAAATAAGGTGAGGTCGGCCCAATTTTTGTTCTGCCACCACCTAGCTATAGGAGTTAGAAAGTCATTTATCATTCTAGGCCTTGTTTTCTCATCTATAAAGGAAAAACTGAATTAGTCCTTGAAGTGCTAATTTTCTTTGCTTCAGTTGCATGTTAAAAGGATTAAAATTCTGATTTTGAAATGTCACTTGTCATTGAAACCAAGACTGTACCAATGACTAGGGCTTCTGTGTAATCAATAGCAGCACAACTGAGATTACCATAATTTCAGGTTCATTTTGTTAAGGATAAAAGACCCCTGTGCACATAGACCTTTCTCATATTATTTTTGAGTCTACTTTGCCCCAGAGGGAGGCAGTGATCATGGTTATATTGCAAAAATTTGGATTCTGTGCAGAAGCAATTGAAGAGTCAAAATTTATTCCTGAGACAGGCAAGGTTTGAATGTGTGGTTTATTTCACCTGCTATCATTCAACTCTGTGGTTAGCACTTACATTTTGCTATTAGTACTTATTTACATTCATGTGTCCTGAGCCTAAGAATATCATCTTTTAAATAAGAGTCTGCATATTTAGCTAGATATGGGAAGGTTTAACAGTATCAGTTTCCTGTTACTTTGGACAGTTACTCTTGCTTTCTCACTTTCTTCTTTTCCTCTTTGTGCTTATTGCCTTTCTTCTTAAAGTAAAATGACAGAGATGACACAAATGTAATAGTTAGTCCTCTACTAGCACAACTGTATTCAATGGAAGCAAATAAAGAATACTAGTTATATGAGCACTGAAGCAGACAGAAGAAGGAACTTGTCCAAGGCCACATAATTATATACTGGTAATCAGGAGCCAAACTCAGCTTCCAGACTCCAAGTTCAGAGCTCTCTTCATTACCCCAAGCAGCCTCTGGTAGGAACTATTTGAGCAAACCCTATGGAGCTTGGGAGTGGGAGAAGGTAAAGAGTAATGGCCCCAAACCAGGTGCTCTTTCAATGTCTAAGAAAGGCATTTCATAAGAGTGAAGGCTGTTGATAGGAAGGAGAGTAGCTACTTAATAAAATTATACTTAGGGACTCAAAAGTGGCCTACTGCCAACAAACACTTAGATGCCCTCAGAAGCAAAACAAAACAAAATTTTAAAAAGGACAGAATTAGAAATGTACACTTTCACAGCATTTGTTCTGCATCTGATGCAGAATTGACTGGGTTTGTGAAGAAATCCCAATGTTCTGCTCTTTTACCCTACCTCTTTTCCTTTAGTGAGATGCTCATTTCACCCTATCTTTGCCCACATCATTAACCCTTCCCAACACTATTCCCATTTTTCTTTAATTTCCTCCCCAATGCAGCACTATAAGCAAAAAATAATGTGTTTGAATTAGCAAAGTTTCTTTAAAGGGTATTTTATCCATTTGCATTGGTTTATTGCCTACTTTTTAAAAATAAGGATAATGTTATTTTAAAATTGACTTCCATAAAGAATAATTTATATACAATAAAATGCACCCATTTTCATGCAGATTGATGCTTTTCACAATATATTTAAAAAACAAAAAACACACCAAACATTGTACAAGCTTATAGCCTACTTTTAATAAATGCAACGGGCACATACTAAACACTTAATAAGTATTTGTTGAATGAATGAAGTGTACCTATTAAATATATATTAGATGCTAGGATAATTTAATAATCTTAGGGATTATATTCATTCTTTCATCTAACAAATATTTGTTAGTATCTATTGTTTGCCAGGCACTCTGAATGTTGGGGAAACAGCAGGGAACAAAACAGGCAAGGTATCTACTTCCGTGGGCTTATAGTACAGAGTGTGAATGGTATAGTAGAACTCACTCAGGATTTGGAGTCAGAAGGCTTGGATATTAAGTCATGTTCCTATACCTCAATGTAACATGGAACAAATTACCTATCATCTCAGTATCTCACTTTTTCCACATATAAAATGAAAATGACAAAAATACCAATACCAGGATTTCATTGTGAGGATCAAACAGGTTGATGCATGCAAAATGTGATTTTAAAAAAAGTATGTGCGAGGGTGTAGCAGATTGGCAGTTTGATGTAATTATGAATTCCAAAAATAGATATTGGATCATGCTTGTAAACTGGTCTGCTAATCTGGGCATGATTAAGTTATGATCAGGATGTTAACTGAGCCATATCAGTAGGGCATTGAGTCCCACCCCTTGGTGGGTGGGGGAATCAAAGATAAAAGACATGGGAAAGGACAGTGTTGAAGCAGTTTTGATGTTGGACTCCTGGTGAGGAAGGAGAGAAGGCACCAGGATAGAGATGAGCCATTCACCCGAGAATTCACAGCTGGCCTTGTGGAGAGAAGCAAAGCCTAGAAAGCCTCATAGTCTACAGCTGACCTTGTGGAGGAAACAGTGGAGCTAAGCCAGGAGAGAAACAGAGCCCCAGGAAGAGAGGAACCCAAGAAGTCTGAACCCTGGAAAATGTCAGCAGCTGTCTTGCTCCAACACGTGGCAATGGACTTTGGTGAGATAAGAAACTTATGCTTTATGGGCTGGTAACTGTGGACTTCCACCCCAAATAAATACCCTTTATAAAAACCAATGAATTTTTGGGTATTTTGCATTAGCACCCCTTTGGCTGACTAAAACAGGGGGTGTGGGAGGGGTGGGGAGTGGAGCACATGGGAATCCCCATATTTTTGTGTAACATTTATGTAATATAATTAGCTTTTTAAAAATTAAAAAAAGAAAAGGGTGAATAAACCCTTAAGCCTCTGTACAAATAATATTTTTAGATATTTTGTATTGGCAGTTTAACTAGAAGTTAAAGCTAGTATTCACTCAGATGAGCTCTATTTCATGTGGGGGAACACAGATGTGGCCCTAACTGATATATTCTCATTCCTTTTCTTTTTTTAACCCCCCACTCTCCCCCATTTCTGCTGGGTTGTGGCCATTTGCTGGGCAACTCTCTGTGTCTGTTTGGTGCCCTCTCTTTTCATACTTCTCCTACTATATTCACTGGGATTCAATCCTGGGAACCTCCGATGCAGGACCGAGGCATTCTGCCACCTGCACCACCTTACTTCCTGGTTTTCTGTTGCATTTCATCTTGGCTCTCCCTGTGTCCCTGCCCTGTTACATCACCATCATGCTGCATGTGGCGTATCCAAGCACAGGGCCTGAAGTCACAGCCATGTATGGGGTCTGGGGTTGGGGCCTGCTGGCACACCTGTGTGTGGGGCATAGATGTGGGGCCTGGGGGCCCACATCCTTTCTATAGGTTTCTTTATTTTACTGGGAAGTCCCAGAGTTCAAACCCAGCTCCCTCAATATGGGAGATTGGCATGCCACCATTTGAGCCACATCCATGCCCTGATTCTCATTCTTGACTCTGTTGAAGAATCAACTTGAGGATTGAAAGCCATCTTTCCTAAAGAGTGTTTGGTAAAGTCTCAGCCATTCCTACAAGGGGTAGGCTGAAGAATAAAACAGTGACAAAGAGAAGATTTTCTAAATAATATGATGGAAAGTTGATGATAGGACTTCCTTTCTTTTTTTTAAGTTTAAGATTTAGATTTTAGTCACTTGGGAGTTGACGACATTTTCCAATGACTTTATTGGACATTTCAGTGCCTTTCCAACCAAGGAATGTTCTAAAAGTGCACTTTAACCACCTTAACTCAAAAGCAAAAGGAAAAACAGGAGTATTCAATGCCGCAAAGAAAAACAGATATGTTTATAGCACTAACACGTCAGCTAATGTGTTCAAATTCAGAAGCCCGGCCATAGGTAGCCCCAATAGAAGAGGCAATAGGATGACTTGATTCTGTCCCATCTTCTCCCCCAGGTGAGTAGGGAAGTATAAATTACAGATATTTCCATAAAGCACTTCATCAGGTTCTAACAAAATGATTTGAATCCTCTCAGTTTACTCCCTGAACTTTGCTAGATTGATGAGGCACTAGCTGACATGTTCCTGATTATTGGGAATAAATACCTCACCCAGAAATGACTGAAATAAATGCTTTCTTCTAGAGGGACTGATTAGTGACTGCCTAAGATGATACTGATAAGTAAAATGCAAACTAATACCTGATTCTCTAGATTTCTAGCCCTTTGCTTTTACATAGCCTTAAAATTCATTTTAACAAACACAAGCAGGAAAGTAACATTTGCTTTCCAAAAAAAAACAAAAAAAATCACTTCTTTAATAACTTCAGCCAGAGGAAAGAGACAAATCTCCTCTGTAGAAGAATTCCAAGTAATTTATGTAGATACTCCTCCCTAAAGGATGGGGGCTGTCATTCCCCAGTTCTTAAAAGTGGGTTTCCCATAGTGACTTCCTTCCAAAAAGTACAGTTTGGAAAGGAGAGGGGAACAGTAACTTCACAGTGGAGAATCCTTCCAACACAACCTCAACCAGGAGATCAAGGACAACAACAGCAACAGTCATAAATCATGTTGCTAGTATATACCATTGATATAGGATGACAATGACATTTTACTCAGTAATCTTCCTCCTCCAAACCCATAACCCCATTCTAATCATGAGAAAAACATGAGACAAGTTCCAATAGGGGTATCTTCATCCTAGAAAAACCCCAGACAAGTATTCCTCAAAACTGTTAAAGTCATCCTCCTCTTTCCAACCAGTTAAAAACAGAATACCCCAAAGCCTAGTCTTTGGTCTCTTCCCTTTTTATTCACACTTATCCTTTTTCATACTTTTAACTTTCACTTATTTGCTTCCAACTCTCCATTTTTTATCTCCAGCCATGGCCTCCTTCATGTTTTACTGCTCACTAACCAGCCCAAACATCATGTCCAAAACTGACCCTCAGAGACAGCCTCTGCAATCCTGTTCTACCCACTCTGTTCTCCATTTCAGCTAAGGGCAAATACATGGCTCCAGTTCCTCAGGCCAAAAGCTTTGGTGGCACCCTTGGCACTCATTCTATCATACCCAATATCTGCTTTGTCAGGAAATCCTGTTGAAAA
>JAQZBX010074623.1:0-14725 GCA_029593785.1 Cabassous unicinctus
CGTGAGCAGTTTTTGATGTTGGAGTTTTGATGTTGGAGAGAAGGCCCTGGGAGAAGAGAAGCAAGCCGTTCACCTGACAGTTCACAGCTGGCCTTGTGGAGAGAGGCAAAGCCTAGAGAGCCTCATAGTCTACAGCTGACCTTGTGGAGGAAACAGAGGAGCTAAGCCCGGAGAGAAACAGAGCACCTGGAAGAGAGGAACCCAAGAAGCCTGAACCCTGGGCAAATGTTGGCAGCTGTCATGCTCCAACACGTGGCAACAGACTTTGGTGAAGGAAGAAACTTATGATTTATGGCCTGGTAACTGTAAGCTTCTACTGCAAATAAATACCCTTTATAAAGACCAACAGATTTCTGGTATTTTGCATCAGCATCCCTTTGGCTGACTAATACAGTGAGTTTTAAATATTCACAAATAAACAGAAACTAAGAGAGTTCGTAAAAAAAAATCCGCCTTTGCAGGGAGTATTAAAGGGAGCCTTAAAGCACAAAAGAAAAAGTCAGGAGAGAGAGGCTTGGAGGAGAGTGTCGAAGGCAAGAATAGCAAAAAGGATAACCAAAAGAATAAAAAGACAAATGAAAATAAGATATGGCATATGAAAACCAAAGAATAAAATGGTAGAAGTAAATAATGCATTTACAGTAATATGATTGACTGTGAATGAATGAAATTCCCCAATCAAAAGATATAGGCTGAAAGAATGAATAAAAAAACATGAGCCATCCATATGCTGCTTACAAGAGACTCATGCTAGACACAGGGATAAAAAATTGGCTGAAAGGGAAGCGGATGTGGCTTAAGCGATTGGGCTCCTGTATACCATATAGAAGGTCCAGGGTTCGATTCCTGAGGCCTCCTGGTGAAAAGCTAGCTGGCCGGCATGGTGAGCTGGCTCAGCAAGATGATGCAACAAAAAGAGACACAATAGGAGACATGGCAGACCAGGGAGCTGAGGTGGCGCAAGGATTCAGCACCTCTCTCCACTCTGGAAGGTCCCAGGATTGGTTCCCGGTGCTGCCTAAAGAGAGAAGACAAGCAGACACAGGAGAACACACAGAAAGCAGACAGGAAGCGCAAAACAATGAGAGGGGAGGGGAGAAATAAATAAATAAATCTTTTTAAAAAAAATTGGCTGAAAGTGAAAGGTTGGGGAAAAAAATTACTCCATGCAACAGTAAGCAGAAAATAGCAGGAGTAGCTATATTAATATTAGACAAAACAGACTTTAAATGCAAAAAAAATTATAAGAAATACAGAAGGCCATTATATATTAATAAAAGGGACAATCCACCAGGAAGAAATAACAGTGAAAAATGTCAATGCACCTAACCAGGGTGCCACAAAATACACAAAATACAAAATACAGGGTGCCAGAGGCAAACTCTGGCAAAACTGAAGGGAGAAATAGACATCTCTACAATCATAGTTGGAGATGTCAACACAGCACTCACATCATTAGATAGAACTAGACAGTAGATCAACAAGGAAACTGAGAACCTGAACAATGTGATAAACAAACTAGACCTAACAGACATATACAGAATGTTGCATTCCAAACCAGCAGGTTATACGTTCTTCTGAAGTGCTCATGGATCTTTCTCCACGACAGACCAGATGTTAGGTCACAAGGCAGGTCTCAATAAATATAAAAAGACTGAAATTACACAAAGCACCTTCTCAGATCATAATGGAATGAAACTGGAAAATAAAAATAGACATGAAAGGGGAAATTTGCAAATGTGTAGAGGATAAACAATACGCTCCTAAACAATCAGTGGGTCAAGGAAGAAATTGTAAGTGAAATTAGTAAATATATTGAGACAAATGAAAACAAGAACACAATTTATGAGAGGGGGCGGATGTGGCTCAAGTGGTTGGGCATCCATCTGCCATATGGAGGGACCTGGGTTTGCTCCCTGGGACCTCCTGGTAAAATAAAAAAATAGAAGGCATGCAGGCAAGCCACTGGCCCGTGTGTGGCGAGCCAGGCCCCACCGAGCCACACAGCAAGATGATGACACAGCAAGGGAGAGATACAGGAGAGAGCCAAGACGAGATGCACCGGAAACCAGGAACTGAGGTTGCGCGGGTGGCAGAGTGCTTCTCTTCCACATCAGAGGTCCCTAGGATTGAATCCTGGTGAAGACTGGAGAAGGATGAGAAGAGAGGGCAGGAAACAGACACAGAGGATCACCCAGCGAATGGACACAGACAGCAAGTGGGGGTGGGAGGGATAGAGTAAATCTTTATTAAAAAAAAAACAAAACTTACAGGATACAGTGAAGGCAGTGCTGAGGTGAAGGCAGTGCTAAGAAGGAAATTTATAGCCCTAAAATAAAAGAAGAAAGAGCTAAAATCAAAGATCTAACTGAACAACTGGAGAAACTAGAAATAGCAAACCATTTCCAAGGCAAGCAGAAGGAAAGAAATGATAAAGATTAGAGCAGAAATAAATGAAACTGAGAACAAAAACAAAAGAAAAGCTGTTTCCTTGAGAAGATCAACAAAATTGACAAATCCTTAACAAAGAAAAAAACAGAGAAGATGCAAATAAATAAAATCAGAAATAAAAGGGGATACATTACAACTGACCCAGAGAAATAAAAAGGATCATAAGAGGATATTATAAGAAACTGTATGGCCAAGAAACTAGACAACCTAGATGAAATGGACAAATTCCTAGAAATGCACAAACAACCTACATTGACTCTACAAGAAATACAAGAACTTAACAAACCAATTACATTTAAAGAGATTGAATCAATCATCAAAAATCTCCCAGCAAGGAAAAGTCTAGGACCTGGCTTCACAGGTGGACCCTATCAAGCATTTTGAGAAGAATTAACACCAATTCTTCTCAGTGGTTTGAGTGCCTGCTTCCGGTATAGGAGGTCCCTTGTTCAACCCCGGTACCCCCTAAAAAAACAAACACCAATCCTGTTTAAACTCTTCATTAAAGAGAAGGGAAAATTACCCAACACATTTTATGAAGCCAACATCACCCTAATACCAAAGCCAAATAAAGATATTATAAGAAAAGAAAATTACAGACCAGTCTCTCTAATGAACATAAGATGCAAAAATTCTCAACAAAATACTTGCAGGAAGCAGGTGTGGCTCAATCGATAGAGCTCCCGTTTACCATATGGGAGGCCCCGGGTTCGCTTCCCAGGGCCTCCTTGTGAGGGCAGGCCGGCCTGTGCGGCGTGGTGGGCTGATGCAGCAAGACCTCACAGCAAGGGGGAGATAAGCAGACACAGAAAAAACACAGCAAATGGACACAGCAAACACAAGCAGCCAAGGGGGGGATAAATAAATAAATAAATAAATCTTTAAAAAAAAAAAAAATGCAAATAGAACCCAACAACATATCTAAAGAATTATACATCACGACCAAATGGGATTTATTTCTGGTATGCAAGGGAGGTTTGACATAAGAAAATCAATCAACGTAATACACCACATTAACAAACTGAAGGGAAAAAACCACAATTATCTTGATCAATGCAGAAAAGACATTTGACCAAATCCAGCAGGGGTAGGGAAAGAGCCACAACTGTATGGAATAATCCAAGTCATGCAGGCCTAGACTGTAGTTGCCCATAGAGACTGATGAAGCTTCATGCCCCTTTCTCCCCTGCCTGGAACGGGGATGGAGCTGCCGGTGTGAGCAGTGATCTATGCAGTGCAGGTCCAAGATGACCGCAGTTGCTCCTGTAGACTTCCGATTATTCTAGTCTGTGTCAGCTACATGTACCTGCAGTTATCTGGATAGGCTGTTGCAGGGCCCACCAGCTTCCCCCCCTGCTTGAGGTGGGGCTGAAGCCTAGGCTAGGGCTGCAGATCAATCTGGGTGAAAGAAATGGGTCTCTACCTTCACCATGATTTTCAGTCAGCCTGGCTTCCTCTCATGCTGGGGGTGGAGTCAAAATGGCAGCTACCCGCCTCCTTCTGACTTGGACAGGTTCAATATTCAGCTGTTCTTAGGGTTATACTTTAGCCAGCTGAACTGACTAATCAGTAGCTGAAATCAGGGAGTCTCTTCCTCCCCTGTTTTTGGGAAGTGGAGCTTCCAACTCCTGCCACAGAGTAGCTCCTGGGGTGGCTTGCGCCACCAAAGTAGGATGATCACCGGCCTCCGCTGCGTGGTCTGTAATTTCCCAGAGGCTGGCACAGCTCTCCCCAGCTTCCTCCCTGCCCGAGGTGGGCCTGGGGCTTAGGCTGGAGCGACAATCATATCTAGATGGAAAGAAGCCGGTCCCTACCAGCACTGTGATCTTCAGACAGCCCCGCTTCCCCTCGTGTCAGGCGCGGAGTTAAGACGGCGGCTACCGGCCTCTTTCTGACTTGGACAGGTTCAAACTTTAGCTGTTCTTAGGATTATACTTTAGCCTGCCGAATTTACTAATCAGTAGCTGAAGTTGGTGCCCAACTGTCTCTTCCTTCCCCGCTTTTGGGAAGTGGAGCTTTCAATTCCAGCCGTGGAACAGCTCCCCAGGCGGCTTGTGCCTCCAGTGGAGGATGGGCACCGGCCTCCATGGTGTGGAGTGCTCTACTTAGGAATCTTCTCTGCAGATGGGCAGTCTCCTCCTTCCATTCTTTTAAGGATGCTGCAGGATGCACTTCTGGTCTCCTGGAGCCCTCCAACAAATCCTTTAGTTAGCTCTGGGTGATTACTAACTGCCCTGTAGCAGGAGCTGATTCTAAGAGCGCCTTACTCTGCTGCCATCTTGCTGGTTGTCCTGGCCCACTGGTTTTTGACAAACCTACCAAGTCCATGTAATAGGAAAAAAAAGCCTCTTCAACAAACGGTGCTGGGAGAACTGGATATCCATAACCAAGAGAATGAAAGAGGACCCCTATCTCACTCCCTATACAAGATTCAACTCAAAATGGATCAAAGCTCTAAATATAAAAGACAGCATCATAAGTAGAAAATGTAGGGAAACATTTTAAAGATCTTGTGGTAGGTGGTGGTTTCTCGGATCTTACACCCAAAGCATGAGCAACAAAAGAAAATATAGATAAATGGGACCTCCTCAAAATTAAACACTTCTGCACCTCCAATTATTTTATCAAAAGGGTAAAAGGGCAGCCAACTCAATGGGAGAAAATATTTGGAAATCACATAGTTGATAAGGGTTTATATATATATAAAGAGATGATATATAAAGAGATGCTACAACTCAGCAATAAAAAGACAAAAGACCTGATTAAAAAACGGGCAAAAGACTTGAATAGATACTGAGCAAAGAAGGAATACAACTGGCAAAAAAACACATGAAAAATGTTCAACATCACTAGCGATTAGGGAAATGCAAATCAAAGCTACAATGAGATACCATTTCACACCTATCAGAATGGCCACTATTAAAAAGACAGAGAACTACAAGTGTTGGAGAGGATGTGGAGAGATAGGAACACTTCTTCACTGTTGGTGGGAATGCAGAATGGTATAGCCACTGTGGAGGACTGTTTAACAGTTCCTAAAAAAACTGAATATAGATTTGCCATGTGACCCTGTAATACCACTACTGGTTCTCAGTAGAACTGAGAACAATGAAACGTGTAGATATTTGCACACCTATGTTCACAGCAGCATTATTCATGATTGCCAAAGATGCAACTGTAAGAATAAATGTAGTTGTGAAGCATGTGACAACATGGATGAACCTGGAGGACATTATGTTGAGTGAAGCAAGCCAGACACAAAAGGACAAATACTATATGACTGTGCTATTATGAGCTAAATATATTGTGTAAACTTATGGAGTTAATAACTAGAATATGGGTCACCAGAAAACTAGAAAAAGTTTAGAGATTGGAAAGCTGAGGGTTAACTTGTGCAGAATTGGTTAAAAAAAAAAGTTGGGAAGTTGATGTGGCTCAAACAGTTGAGCTCCCACCTCCCACCTGGGATTTCTAGAGCTCAGTTCCTGGTGCCTCCTGAAAAAAACAAAAACAAACAACAAGCAAAACAAACAGTAAAACTAACTCTGGGAAGCTGATGTGGCTCAGTGGTTGAGTCCCAGCTTCTCACATACGAGGTCCCGGGTTCAGTCCCCTGGCCCTGGTACCAAAAAAAAAAAAAAAAAAAATGTTGAGTGTTAATCTCCAGAAATGAATAGAAACGGTGAAAGCACAACATAACATAATGTTTGTAACTAGCAGTGCTATTTTATGGGTAGGACAGTGGTTGAAAGAGAAAGTCTAAGGTCATGTATATTACTAAAAGGAAAGCTAAACCCCTCTCAATCAGGAACAGAGTAGGCATCACCATCCCAAAATCCTCAAGACTGGGGAATGAACAAGGCACTAAAGTAGACTTATTATTCTATTATAGACTTATTATTCTAGCAATGGAAGAACTTTATATAATCGATAGAAAGGCAGTGGCCACCTGAAGTTCTGAGGGGTGGGTGAGGGAGGAATAGGTGTAACATGGGGGCATTTTTGGGACATTGGAATTGTTCTGCATAACATTGTAATGATGGATACAGGCCATTATACATTTTGTCAAAACTTATAAAATTGTGCGGGACAAAGTGTAAACTATAATGTAAACTATAGTTCATGGTTAGTAGCAATGCTTCAACTCTCACTGCCCCCTTCCACCAGCCCCTGGCAACCACTAACCTACTTTGGATGGATTTGCCTATTCTGGACATTTCCTGTAAATGGGATATACAATATGTGGTCTTCTGTATCTGGCTTCTTTCACTTAGCATAATATTTTTCAGGTTCATCCATGTTTGTAGTATGTCTCAGTACTTCATTTCTTCTTATGGCTGAATAATATTCTATTGAATGGATATACCACATTTTATTTATCATTTATCAGTTGATGGACATTTAGGTTGTTTCTTTTTGGCCATAATGCAGTTATGGACATTCACGTACAAGTTTTTGCGTGGACGTATATTTTCATTTCTTTTGGGTATATACCTAGGAGTGGAATTACAAGGTCACATGGTAGCTCCACATTTAACATTTAGAGGAACTGCCAAACTAATTTCCATAGCAGCTGCTCCCTTCTACATTCCTGCCAGCAATGTGTGAGGGTTCCAATTTCACCACATCTCCATCAACACTTGTTATTTTCCATTTAAAAAATTATTATTATAGCCATCCTAGTGGGTGTGAAGTGGTACCTCATTGAGGTTTTGGTTTGCATTTCCCTAATGGCTTTTCCCGTACTTGTTGGCCATCTGTATATTTTCTTTGGAGAAATTTCTATTCAAGTCTTTGGCCCATTTTTTTTTTTTTTTAAAGATTTATTTATTTATTTATTTATCCCCCCCTTGCTGCTTGTGTTTTACTGTGTCCATTCGCTGTGTGTTTCTTCCGTGTCTGCTTATCTCCCCCTTGCTGTGAGGTCCTGCTGCATCAGCCCACTGCGCCGCGTGGGCCGGCCGGCCTGCCCTCACAAGGAGGCCCCGGGAAGCGAACCCAGGGCCTCCCATATGGTAAACGGGAGCTCTATCCATTGAGCCACACCCACTTCCCTTTGGCCCATTTTTTAACCAAGTTGTCTTTTTGTTTTTCAGTTGAAAGAATTCTTTATATATTCTAGATACAAGTCCCTTATCAGATATATGATTTGTGAATATTTCGCCCCATTCCCTGAGTTTTTGCTTCACTTTCTCAATATACCTGTTGCATTATATGAGTTATTGAGTCCCATGGATTACTCCAGCGGAGGGAAAGGGAAGTAAACAAACCAAAATCCTGATGAGCATGGAGACGGGATTTCCTAGCAGAGGGCTTTTGCCCCTCAGAGTATGAAGAGGAGATCTTTGTCCACTTGAGAGAAGGAGGGAATATGTCAGGACAGGCTTGGAACTGGAGTGTGCCTATGAAGGGTTCCCTATGAAGGATTTAACTATTTTTCCTCTTGGAAACAGTCATGCTGAGGTTCAGTTTAATTTTTTCCTTGCATATTTTCTTTTCTTTTGTTACCCTGACTGCTTCAATAAAGTCTGAACAGCCTTGTGTGAAGGTGAGGGAGGTGATTAAGAAACAAGTAGTAACAAAGTGTGACCTACCCCACTTCTCTCTGCTGAGGTCACTGAGACATTTGTCTTCCTGAAGTTACTGGAAGGAACACCTACCCCTTCTTCAGAGCTCAACTCAAATGTCACTTCCTCCGGGAAGCCTTCCTGGACCTCCAGACCTGGTGGGTTCGCCCTTAGAACCTCTCATTTCCCCATTCTCACTCATTCGTGCCTCACAGTTTATATAGTGGTAATGGCAAAAGGACTATTTGAGTAATTTCTGTTTTCCATTTTCTCACCCCTTAGCTCCCTGAGAGCAGGTCTTGTTCCCAACTGCCAGCACAATACTTCACACACAATGGAAGCTTAATAAATATTTGCCATAGGAATTGTATTAATCAGCCAAAGGGGTGCTGATGCAAAATACCATAAATGAGTTGGCTTTTATAAAGGGTATTTATTTGGGGTAGAAACTTACAGTTACCAGGCCATAAAGCATAAGTTACTTCCCTCACCAAAGTCTATTGCCACATGTTGGGGCAAGATGGCTGCCGACCTCTGCCAAGAGTTCAGGCTTCTTGGGTTCCTCTCTTCCCAGGGTTCATTTCTCTCCAGGCTCAGCTACTCTGGTTTCTCCACAAGATCAGCTGTAGACTATGAGGCTCTCTAGGCTTTGCCTCTCTCCACAAGGCCAGCTGTAGACTATCAGGCAAATGGCTCTCTCTCTCTCTCTCTGGGGCTTCTGCAGTGTTTAAAAGATGTCTATTCCTCTGTGTTCTTCTTCTGTGTGTTCACTTCCAAGGCTCCAGCTCAAAACTCAGCATTAGAACTCCAACTCTGTCTTTGCCACGTCTTTTATCTGTGAGTGCCCACCCACTGCGGGGCAGGGACTCAATACCGTCCTGACATGGCCCAATTAAAGCCCTAATCATAATTTAATCACACCCAGAGGAACAGACCAGCCTACAAACACAATCCAACATCTATTTCTGGAATTCATAAATAATGCCAAACTGCCACAGGAATAAATGCCCAGAAACTGGAGGCTTACATCTTAACAGATCAACAACTCCCTAGAAAGAAAAATTCTCTTCCTTGTGGTTACAACAAAATTCCCATATTAGTATCTCATTGGCTTAGCTTAGGTCACATGCTAATCCCTGAGCCAATCAATGGGGCTGAAGGAATGGCATATGCCCATTGGCCAGCTCTGGTCATGTGTCCACTCTTGTAGCCAGGGCTGTGGGAAAGGATTTGAATCTCAGCAACTGAGAATAGAGTAGGCTGCTTCCCTGAGGGAAATCAAGTGCTTATGGAAAGAAAGGTGAATTCAGCTGGACAGACAAAAATTACAGAGGCTTGGAGAAGTTAAATAATTTGCCTGAGGCCACAGAGCTATATAAGTTGTAGAGTCTTTATTTTGGTCTCATTAGGCTTGGACAGAGTAGCTTGACCTCTTTAACTTCCTCTTTCTGCCTGACACAGGTGCAATTCTGTGTTTTGCTAAAAGCAAGAAGAGTTTTCTCAAGATCACCAAAGGAGCCAACCCTTCAAACCAAAATTGCATTTTCTAGATTTTGTGTATTCCAAAACTTGTAGCACAGAAGCCAAAGTGTAAAACATTCAATGGTGGGCTTCAAGCCTTTTCTTCTTTTTCATCCGCCTTCCCCACCTTATAAAATGCTGCCTGTATGTCACCCTGTACCCGCATCCAAGCATCGTAAACTTGAACATGCTCCCAGCAGAGACCATATGTGGGGGTCCCGTGGGCCTTGGGGCCTGCTTCCCCTTCCCTAAGGGAAACTCAGCCCACAGCAGGCAGCTGCCTGCATGCCCCAGGACACAAGTTAAAATGTAACAGGGGAGCAGATGAGGTTCAAGCAGTTGGACTCCCACCTTCCGCATGGGATGTCCTGGTTCCATTCCCTGTGATTCCCGAAAAATATGATGTTATGTATGTTTGTTTTGTAAGTTCACAATGTTTACTGAACACTTATAGTTTATGTATGTTCATGTATGAATGATATACTTCAACAAATTGTTTAAAAAAAAAACAAAAGAAAAAACAAACGATTAGCAAAACAAACGATAAAACCAACTCAGGGCCAATGTGGCTCAGTGATTGAGCGCCAGCTTCCCACAGACGAGGTCCTGGGTTCAATCCGCAGCCCTCGGTACCTGGAAAAAAAAAAAAGTAACAAACCTTCTCACAGGGAAACAAGGTACAGATGGGATCGGAGACCGTAATTTTCTCCAGGCTGTACAGTTCCTTCCTACAATAACATCACCAGACCTCATTTATGTGCTTCATGTCACCCTAGCAGAAACTCTGTTATGAAATGTCTTTGTTCTGAGACCCTACATATTGCCCCTCATTTTCTCGCCTCTTTGCAGAGTGCTATCTTCATTCTCTGGACCGCCGCCACCAGAGAGAATCTCTCCTGTTCATAAGTCCCAATAAATAAAGCTTATGCATGACACTGTGCCAAGCGTGTCCTTGGTCTTGCAGCCACCTCAACCGGTGCCCTTCAGGGGCTGGGTTGTAATACAACAGCCGCATAGAAGCTGATAAACCTGAATGCCTGATCTCTTCCAGCAAAATCTGAAATTTCAGGGTTATCAAACACTGAAGAATCGAGGCTTAGAAACAGGACAATACAGGAGCCAGTATAGACTGAAGTCTGGGTTCAAACCCTGGCTCTGCTACTTACTAGCTGTGAAACCTTGGGAAAGTTATGTAATCTCCATATATGAAGTGGGGACAACAGGGTTGTGAAGAGAATTAAAAGAGATAATGCCTGTAAAGCAATTACCAGAGTGCCTGGCACAAAGTGAATGTCCTATAAATATCAGCCCTTATCATTATGTCCCCAAAAGTTACATCCAAGCAGGCATTACAAATAACAGGGTGGCTCTTGGCCATGGAAACATGTTCCCAACCAGTGTTGAGGGCAAAAAAAGAGCAATGTGCAGGACAGCATGAAGATAGTGGTCCAGTTTTATAGGGAAACTGTAAATATACCCATGTGCATTCCCCAGAAGCTGTCCCTCTATCCCAGTCTCCCTGCACTTGGGGTCTCTGTGCTTGCCTGCACCCACCTGGCCAAAAAACTCAGCACTCCCTCCTGGACCAGGGGGCTTTTACTGGGGCACAGGGAAAGGGTTTACCTTGCACCGTCTAAATTACATAAACGCCCCCCACTAGACACTCTCCTACTGGAAGCCCTCCCCCCTCCAACAGTGCCTGGCAGGTCCTGCTCTGCTCGCCACGCCCCCCCGCCCCCCGTGCTCAAATTTCTCCTCCTTTTACTTCACAGAGCGCCTCAGTTCTACCCTAGCAGATAACTCCCAATGGGCAGACCCCAAACCCTCAGGATCCCTGCGAAAGAGAAGCCATTTGCCTTTCTAAAGGAGGCACTTTAGAAGACTTGGGGAGGTGGGGGGCGCGGTGCGGGGGGGTTGAGCGGCGGTTATATATAAGTAAAAAAAAGTGTACCTTCCTTGGAAAACAGATAAATCTGGATTTATATCTACTCTGTCCTGTGCTGGCTGGGTCACCTTGGGCAAATCACTATCTTTATAAGTCTCAGTTTTATGATCTGTAAAGCAGAGCTAATGACATCTACCTCCTAGGATTGGTGGGAAGAAGGAATGAAATGGTTTACTAAATGTCACAGTTTTTAAAAATTTCTAATATAGTATCTAGAAGGATACAATATCAAAATGTTGATAGCAAACAGTTTTAATTCCCTTCTTTTTACCTTTCCATGTTTATTCATTCACTCATTCATTCCACAGGTATTTATTAAGTGCCTACTATGTGCCAGAACCTGTGATAAGAACGAGGTATGTGTAAGACATGTAAGGAACGTCTGGAAGGGATATTAATCAAATAATTACACAAATAATTGCAAATATAATAAGTGCCTAAGTTGTCACAAAGCAGAAATCAGAAAAAGCCAAGTTTTTAAAATGTTTTAAGTGTATGCAGAGAGACATACAGACAAGCAACTGGATGGGATTACTAGTAATTTTGCAAAGGACTCGAGTACAGGAACAAGGCAACCGGAAGGCTGGTGGTGGTGGTGGAGGGGGAGGTGTCTGCCACCCGTACTGGAATGAACCATTTGGGTGGGCGCCCACCGGGTCCTGCGGGCCAGACGCGCCCCACGCATTAGATCCCATCACGGCGCATTCAGCCCGCCCGGAACGGCGCACGCCGCCGGGGTAATCGCGCGGGGCAATCGCAGCAAACGCGGGAGCAGGGAGCCAGAGCGACGGCTGCAGCGGCGGGGACGGCCGCCGGGGGCACCCACGTGAGCGCCGCGCCGAGCGCCCGGCGCCCGCAGCCCCGCCCCGCCCGCCGCTCCTGCCCGGACCCAGCCCCAGCCGCAGCCGCAGCCGCAGCTCGGCTCCTGCCGGGATCCGACGCTCGCCCTCCGGCTGTGCTCCAGCCCCGCGCGCCGTCGCTTCCTCGCGCGCCCCAGGCGACACGCGTCTCCCGCGCCCCCGGGGAACTCCGGTGGCCTCGCGCGCCCCCCACGCGCACCGGGATCGACCCATCCGCCCCGCGCGCGGCTCCCCGGCACTCTCGGGGGCCCCGCCCGCCCTGCACCCTGGAGCACCGGGCTGCGAGCCTCTGCCCACTCCTCTGGATCCTCGCGGCCGTGAGCAGCGGCTGCGGCGCCTGCCTGCCCGCGGGAGGTAAGTGCGGGGGAGGGGGCCGGGATCGGGCGCCCCGAGAGCCGTGGGGCTGGAAACTTGGGAGCGTCGCCCGAGGCGGCGCAGAAGGGGAGCATGGGGGTGGGGGAAGTGTGCTTCTCGTCTGATTGCCCAGCGTTCCCGGGCTCAATGTTTGCTTCTGGAAAATGGGGGAGTCGTGCACATTAACGGCGATCGGGATTGGGAAAGCTGGAGCCCGGCGGTAGCGGCGTTCTGGCTGCGGGAGGCAACCCCAGGGTCCCGCCCGGGGCGCCTCCGGGGCCCGCGGAGGGTGGGCGCTTCCTGCCTTCCCGTCCCTTGAACCGGAGGCCTGCGTCGGCCCGAATTTCTGGAGCCTTGAGGACCATGTAGACTCGCCTTGCTGCATTGTTGGCAGGCGCCGCTGAATTGTGCGCCAAAGGGTCGGACATTAATGGGCAAGTGGCTGCGCGGGGGCGGGAGCAGCTCGGGTACTCCCTGGTCTAGACCGCTGCGCGGGCGCGGGGGAGGGCTGGGAATCAGCCCAGCTGTACCCCGAGGGTGACAGATGGACTTCGTGGAGGGAGGGGGAGACGAGGTGTGCCCTGTAGGGACGTTCTCTGGAAGCCCAATATCTGGGTCCTTGGCCCTGGGTGCTCCTCGGCCCGGAAGACAGGACGGAGTGACCCAGCGGCGGGAAACGGCTTGAGTCTTGGGTTTGAATTCTGGCTTTGTTACCGGGCACGGTGATCTTGGACCAGTGGCTTAACTTCTCTGGCCTTTATTTTCCTCATCTGTAAAATGGGGACACTGTTAGCATCTACTTCCTGGTGTCCTTGGGAGGATTAGAGCGAGTTTATATATGTGGGGGCCTAGACAGTACCTGGCTCACAGTGAGCGTGTGAAGGTTTGTGGCCATTCAGAGAGCCCTGGACAGGCTGTAGAGCTGCAGGGAATTGAGTGGAACTTAGTCTAACCCTCTGATTTTACAGAGGAGGAAACCAAAGCCCAGAGTGGTTCCCAGACCTTCAGAAGATCGGGTCCAAGTGGGAGCCAGCCATGTAAACAGCAGGCTCTAATAAACAAGATGAACTAAGTGCCAGAAGACAGAGTGAGCAGTTGGGAGCTGATACTGCCCACTGGGAGTGTGTGTGTGTGTAGGTATTGGTGGACTCCCTGGAGGAGGTGATATTTGAACTGAATTGGAAAGGGTGCTGGGGAAGGAGGTAGGGTTTGGAGAGGGAGGTATACCGTGTGTCTTCCTTTTCTGTGTCCCTACAGCATTTGGCATTCATTCATTTGTTCATTTATTAATTCAAACAAATACAATCAAGTCTCTCGATGACATGAGTTCAGGTGAACGTGGTTGGAATTGGTGTCCACCCTCCTCTCTGCCCCTCTTCTCAAAAGGGAGGTGGTGAGGTCTCAAGTTTTACCTTCTGCAGGGCCTGGGGGAGGCAGGAAGTCAGAGCCTGATATCCCTTGCCATCAGTTTACATAGGAACCGTTGTGTATCTTCGTGTGTCAGTTTTTTCTTTTGTGCTTTTTGTGACCCAACTGTGTTTTTTTGACTAAGAATCTATCACTGATTGGATTTTAAAGCATTTTTAATGTGGCAGGGACAGCTAGGGGCCACTGACATCTATGCTCTCTTCTTCCTGGACTATCAGCCTAATTTTCTCAAGCTCCTTACAGTTTGATGGGAGCTGCTTGCCTGAGCTTTGGCCAGTGGAATGTGAGCCAAAATGGTGTACTTCCGCTTCCAAGCCTGTACCCTAAAAACCTCCCACTCTTTCTCCATTTTGGCAGCCCAGTAGAGCGCGCAGTGCCATAAAACTGGACCCCTGAATGGCTCGAGAGCACAGGCCCTTCCTTCTCCCTCCCACACTAGAATGGGGGATGGGCAAGAAACAACCTCTAATAGGTTCAAGCCAGTGGAATTGGTTATGACAGTTTGTTATAGCAGTGAGTCTCTACCCTGACCAGTATAACGCTTGGCTTTAATTAATAGATAGTATAGGGAGCGGAGGTGGCTCAAATGATTAGGCACC
>JAQZBX010074624.1:0-14733 GCA_029593785.1 Cabassous unicinctus
AACAGATGCCCAACCACTTGAGCCACATCCGCTTCCCTATTCCTTCTTTTATGACCCACTCTGATCCCTGGTGTGTATAAGAGAAAACTTGTCAATACCGCTCATTGCCTTTTCAATATTGCAAATTGTCTTTGAATAATTTTTATCCTCATTCCATCATAGTCCTAAAGGAAGACATGAAATTTGGCTATAGTTTTAAGATTGATCTATGAGAAAATATATATTTTATAATACATGCCATTTATGTGTGAACCCAAATAAGCTTTCTCAAATTTTGATATACTATTTTTGGATAATTTTCAAAGGCACTTTTTAGGACAAAAACACAAAATCTTCATTTAATCCTTATTGCCTCAGTATTCCAAAATTTTAATATGTAACAGATAGCCACCGAATCTAAAAGCTTAGATGCTTATAACCTGAATATGGTTCTATCCAATCCAATTTAATAAGTATTTATTGAATTCTTCCTGTATTCAAGACACTAATCTAGATGCTGATTGTGGAAAGAGAAGCAAGACCTTGTCATTGCCATCAAGGAGTTTATATTCTAGTGAGATAGTTTCAACAAATTCAGAAATAGAGATAACCATGAGAGAATGTGGAAAGTGCCATGAGAAAGATATCAACTGTCATGGAAGTTCAAAAAACAAAGAATTGTCATCTGGTTGGGGAGATCAGAAATTTTTATTAAGGATGTAATCTTTGAATGATACCATTAATGATGACTAGAATTTGAAGTAGCATTTACAATAGGAAAGAACATTTCTGGTGAAGGACAAGCAGGAATGCAGGGGCATGTAAATTTGGAGAATATTTTGAACAGTAAATAGTCCAGTTTAGCTGAAGTAGTAGAAAAAGCTGAAAAAGTGAGTTAGATCCATGCCAATTTGAATGTCAAGGTGAAAGGTGTGAATTTAATTTAGTCAAGGGCAAGTCATTGAAGCAGGTGAGTGACATTAGAAAGACTGTGATTAGGAAGGTGAATCTGGAAGCAGTGGGCAGGATGAATTAGAAGAGCTGTTCTCAAAATGTTCTGTTGAACATTATTCCTTGAAAAAAGAACTCTGTGGTCAATTAAGCTGGGGAATGGCTGCATAGTATATCACACTCTTGAACATTCAAATGGGTCATCAGAATATTACAGTCTCTGAGAAGTCCTGTCTTTAAGAAATCGATCTAAATTTATAATTCATCATTTTGCAATGAAATCTTCCCTTCCCTTCACCTAGTCTTCCTCCCTCCTGTGCCACCACATAAAAACTATTAACAATCACATTTTGGAAAAGGCAGTATTTAAAAGAGGAAAACATGCAGACAGACAATTAAGAAATTATTACAGGGGAAGCAGCTGTGGCTCAAGCAATTGCGTTCCCATTTACCGTATGGACCTGGGTTTGATCCCTGGGACCTCCTGGTAAAAAAAAAGAAAAAAGCCATCCCAGACCTGCGCACAGGCCCCCGCACAGTGAAGTGATGCACCAAAAAAAAGACTACAATGCAGCCAGATAGAAAAAAAAAAATTATTACAGAGGTCCTTTCAAAAATAATGAAGATATGAGCTGAAGTGGAAGAGAATAGAAGCAGGATTTAATTACATAGACGTGGTGGTTAAACAACCATAAATCCAAGGTTTGAGGCCTGGTTGATAGATTAATGGTGGTACCATTAACAGATGAGAAGAAAATGTAAAGACATTGGATAGAGCATGATGACTTTATTTTTGAAGATGATGAATTTAAGGAGTTGATAAAACAAACAATAGATTTATACCTAAAGCACTTCCAAGATGAAAGTGCTTGAGGTCAAAAAAGAACTTGAAACAGGACAATTAAATTAGAAGTTAGCTTCATAAAGATAATGTCTGAGGTCTTAGACAGATTTGAGTTATCTCAGAGAAAAACAGGGTGGCGCATGTAGAAGATAGTGCAGAATATAGGGTTTTGGAGAATATTAAGTATAAGAATACCTAGGAAAAAGGAAACAAAGGAATAGAAGGCATCTGGTAGGAAGAAGGTGGCAGAGAGCTAGAAAATTTAAAATACATGATTTTGTACTCTAGCAGAGAAGAGCAGGGAAGTATATCTCTCACTTTCTCCTTTATTTAAGCCAGCCTGAAGCTGTAAGGCAAGGGAGACTGAGTGATTTAATTCACTAAATCACTTTGGCTCACAAGTCAAGGAAGATCTGAGTAGGGGAGAGCATTGGCAAAAAGGGTGCCAAAAGAGAGAAGAGCCATCATAGAGATTTTTTTCATGTCAATACATATAATCTATTGCTTTTATTTTTGAGTTACAAAAGGAGGAACTGATGGCATGAAAAAGGTTAAGTTTAATTTTGAACACCTTCTTGACCATTAAGTCAACTATTTTGCTTGCTATTTTTTCCATATTCATACTTATTTAGGGGCTGTCATATATGCAACCAAATTTATGTGGCATATGCAAATTAGAGACTGGCATACTGTAAACATCATCTAAATCTATAAACCTTATTTCAAAATCATTTAAAATAATATGTAAACAAACAGGCTTTCAATCAAACTTTAATCAACTTATTATTAAATATTAATATAAAACTGGCATTCCCTCTAATTTATGTAACCACTAATCAAGGAAATGTTTGATTTACTTTGTGGTTTCAATCCTCATTTTTCTTTTTTTGAGTTATTGGAAAAATATTCTATAGACAAAAATTGTAAAAGTAAATTTATAATTTATAATATCACTGTACTATTTAATGTTATTCCAACTTAAGAAAGTACATTTTCAACCAATTCAGTCTATACTTACATAGCTTCTTTTGAAAATGCATGTTAACATTTTTGATGTTTCAAATACACTTATAGATACTTTCATTCTATTATGTGGTCAACAAAATACCAATCTAACCTTTAAAGTATTTAAACATTTACAATATTCTTTTCTAAGTTTATATAGGTTTTTTGTTTTGTTTTTTGAAGTACCAGGGCCAGGGATTGAAACTGGGACCTTGCATGTGGGAAGCCGGCGCTCAACCACTGAACCACATTGACTCCCTGAGTTGTTTTTTTCATTTGTTTGTTTGTTGTTCTTTTCGTTTCGTTTTGCTTTTAGGAGGCACCAGGAACAGAACCCCGGACCACCCATGTGGGAGGCAGGTGCTCAACTGCTTGAGCTGTATAAGCTCCCAGTATACAGAGTTTTAAGTCTTAGAAATATCTACCACTTGAGATAAGGTAACCATACAATTTATCATCAAAAGAAGTACAGTTTTAAGAATAAAATGAGGCATTAATAATAATAGTAATATTACTATAACAGTATAATGGTAATAGTAGTTGTAATAATGAGACAATAGGCATAAACTAGGACTGTCCTGGGCATATCTGGACAAGAGGCTAAACCTAACCTTAATTTTTTAAAAATCCATTAATTCAAACATTATCAAAAATTCTCAAATGTTTACAAAATGCCTAGCATTAACTGGCACAGATATAATAAATCCACTGTCATTTATAATAGATAATTTTTAAATAACTTATTTACCACATTGCTGATATTTCCTCAGTTTAAAGTAACAACTGGAAGAGCAACTTGATTTTACCTTATTACTGAAGGATGGGAAAATATAAGTAAGGCAGCAATTTGTTTCTTACCTTAAGGAACAATTAAAAATATATTGAAACTCTTTAAAAGGTTTTCCTACTCCAAACTTATATACCTAATAAGTTTCCTGAAAGCTACCCTTAAAAATGAATTGCTTTGGCTTAAGACCACATTTCCCAAAGTCTGCTCAAGGAATACCAGATTGTCAAATACTAATGGTTATAGCAGAATCTTAGGAAAACATCTTAGTTGGGGCTAATATCTTCTGATTCAGACTTACGGCATGTATTTTTCCCTCTTGTGGAAAGTAAATGAGATTAATAGCTCTTAACCCTTGTCTACTGTTTGTAAGCAGGGGTAAGTCAAAATACCTCTTTTCAGAGATTAGATATAAATCTGCAAGAAGCAAGGATAACTACCAATGTCTAAAAGTTTTCTGCTTAAACCATGCACTGTTCTGAAATCATGCATGATGTTAATATTTTTTATAACATTTGGGAAATATTTTCCTTCAGTATAGCAATGAGACAGTGAAATTCTGTGATTGAGTTTCTCAGATGCACCATAACCTAGGGCCAGCAAAATAGGGGAGATTATACCATTTCAGGTATGAAAGGGTAAGAGAAGAAAAGACTTAACAGTATCCAGAGGAAGTAGCTACAAAGGAAGATTGTCAGACAGATGATCTTCAACAAGGGAGCACAACCTATACCTGCAAGGAGAGTTCTGGGGAACGTATTAGTTAACTATGGCTGTGAAATGCACCACACCAAAACTCAGTGGTTTAAAACAAATATTTTATTATTTTCCTTTATAATCATGATGTTTATTATCATGTTTCTAGGTTGACTAGGTTCAGCTGGGTGGTTCTTCTGATACATGCGATGTCAGGAAGGGCTATAGTCATCTAGGGACTCAACAGGGCTGGAAAGTTCAAGATGATTCATTCAACATTGGAAAGTTGGTGGTGGCTATTGACAAAGGACTTGGTTAAGTTCATCAGCCAGAGCATTCTTCTACATGCAGCCTTTCCATATAGAGTTGGCCTTTCACAGCTTGGTGACTGGATGCCAAGAGGCAGGAAACAGAAGCAATCAGTTACATGTTGAACTCTCCAAAAGCAGACTCTGAGATGAAGTTTGTGGTACAAGCTACTTATAATGGATCAACACCTGAGAAAGAAAGGTGGAAGAAGAAGGATTAGGCAGAGGGAAAAGTCAAACTGCAGTGCATTTGGCCAAATTGTAGGCTTATCTCACATAAGGGCAAATACTCAGGCCTTTTTAACCTCTCCTTGTTTGGTCCTGAGGAAATACATGATCTCAGGTATACCAGTTCTCTGAACCTGAGGCAGATGCTGAAGGAGCTGACAACTGAAAGTTGTCTGTTGTCTTTATTTCCCACTACTTGGCAGCAAGTATTCCCCTAAAGGGGGATTTGAGTAGCTCACTTCATATCTACCACAATACCAAGCCTCATAAAACCAGGGCTTGTAAGTCCCCAAAGAGCAATTTCACAGCCATTTGATTGATCAATGGCAGTCACAAGGACAGCCCAGATTCAAGGAAAAGGGAAACAAACTCCATTACTTAATACAAGGAGTAGCATGCATGTAAGGAAAGGGGAAGAATTTGTAGAGGCACTCCAGATTCTGCCCTCTAGCTATAACAATTCATATGCAAAATACATTCACCACCTCTCAAGAACACCCAAATTCCCATCCCATTATGGCATCAGGTCATACCTAAGACTCTTATAGATGATAAGTCTATAAGTCTATACCAGGGCCAGATATAGATGGGGCACACTCCTCACAGATCCTTATGTGTACCTATGAACTAAAAATTAAAGCAAAAACAACAACAAAAGAAAATATTATCTCCCCTGGGCCCACCCAACATAGAATGGTGAGAAAAGGACATGCAACCACAATATAAAGCTCCATTCTACAAAGGGGGAACAGGAGGCAAATAGCAGTTACTGGTTCACAACTATTCTAAAATCTAGTTAAGCATGTCCCCATTTCCTCTGACTCCAGGAGCAGAGAATGTTCCTTGATCAGGGCTCATTTCTGCTCTGTGAAAGCGGTTCTACATGGCTCTGCTTTCCTTTAACATAAGAAATAGATTGTGTTTGCATCTAAATAGCTTCCTCAGCCTGTGTCTTGCTCATAGGAAATTGATAATGGAGTGGTCTTTTTTCATTTTGAATCATCTTTACCCCTTTTAGCCCACACTGTTACAATTTCCTTTAAAATTTTTGGGGCTTCCTGCATATCGAACAATCATCTTTACCATTAGATGAATACCTTTAATTCGGACTCCTCTCTATCTTAGGCTAAGAATCAAGGTGTTGTGGGACAAATCTTTAAGACTCTTAAAATCCCTTTTGTCTAGTCAAAAGGGCTTATGATTCTTAGAAACTTATTGCCTAGCTGAAAAGTTCTACAAGGCAACTCCTTAAGATTCTTTTTTTTTTTTTTTAATTGTGGGTAAAAATCAAATTTTTCACAATACATACAAATATTTGTAAAATGATATAAAAATACATATGCATATATGTGCATTTGTTTACATAAATGTTATTATATATATATATATATATATATATGTATTTTTAAAGGTGCCAAGATTACCTAAATATTACTCAGAAATTGCAGGGATTCCCATGTTCCCCACCTCCCACACCTGCAACAACATCCCACACCACCATCCGAGACGAATCCCTAATCAATTTTGGGTCTGAACAAAAGGTCTTTTCGTTGTGCCCTTGAACTGACCTTCATCCTGAGGCTGTTTTTCAGAGAGAAACCTGGATTTGATCTTTGCCCACAGGCTTTAATTTATTCTGAAAATATTTTATGGGCTAGAGGGGTTGGAAATAAGAATTTATATTCCAACTCTACAAATCCTGGTCTGAAAATGTTTCTTCTAGATCTGAGGTTGTCAAATAATAGCCTACAGGTCAAATCTAGCCTGTCACCTGCTTTTGTCAAAGTTTCATTGGAGCACAGCCATGTCCATTGGTTCACATATCATCCATGTCTAGTTTTATGCTACAGCTGCAGAGTTGAGTAGTTGTGGCAGATATCACATAGACTGCAAAACTTAAAATATTTCCTCTCCAGCACTTTACAAAAAAATGTTTGATGTTTGCTGACCTCTACTCTAGACACCGCTTGAAGACTGAACAGTTCCTTCTTTAGTTTATTTTACACTATCAATTATCCTGTGCACCTAAAAGAAAACAGTTGATACTTTCAATATTTTGCCTGGGAAACTCCTTAGTCAAATCCACAAGTTGAATAGATGTATTTTCTATCTTTCAGATTGCCACAAGTTACAGAGTTGCCATACATTCTGCCACTACATCACTATATAATAGATCATAGCATGGTCACCTTTTCTCCAGCCTCCCAAAACAATTTCCTCACTGCCTTATCAGATTCCATTAACTGTCTCCTTGAAGTTCTTCTGGCCTATACCCACTGTCTGGTCCAAAAGCCAATACCACATATTTTAGTTTTTGTTACAGAAGCACCTCACTTCTAGGTACCAACATCTCTTTCAGTTATCTACTGCAGCATAACAAACTGTCCCAAAAGTCAATAACTTAAAATAACAGTTTTACTTTTCATGATTTTATGGGTTAACTTGGCTCAGATGGCCTCTTTTGCTCCACATGTCAGCCGAGACTGCAATCATTTGGGGCCTCAGCTGAACTTAAATGACTAAGGTTGATGCATTAGTTATTTATGCATATGGTATTATTACTCCAAAACGTAACAGCTTAAGACACCAAAAATTTGTTATCTCACAGGAAACTTGGAGCAGCTTAGCTGAGGGTTTCTGGCTCATGGTCTCTTCTGACATTGCATCAAACTGTCAGCTGGGCCTGCAATCATTTGAAGGCTGGTAGATATACTTCTAAACTCACTCACTCAGCTCCTCATCACATGGGCCCCTCTATAAGTTGCCTGAGTGTCCCTATGACATGAAAGCTGGCTTCCTCCAGAGTGAGTGATCCAAGACACAGAGGTCCACCAAGATGAAAACCACAGTACATTTCAAAATGTAATCTCAGAAGTGACGAGACATTACTTCTATGGTATTCAACTGGTCATACAGATCAACCCTGGTAAAATGTAGGAGGGGACTACATGAAAATGTGAATACTAAGTGGAGGTGTTCATTGGGGATCATCTTGGAGATTGGCTACCACAGTGACTCATTCATATGGCTGTCGTTAGTGCTGGAGGCCAGCTAGGGGCCTTGGTTCTCATCATTGTGGTTTCTCCATTTACCTTGAGCTATGACTTAATGGAGGCTTAACTCTACAAGGCAGCAAGCAGAAGCTGTCAGTTGTCTTAGGACTAGACTTACAAGTCTCAGAATGCCCTTCTGTTGCATTCTATTTATCAAAACCAGTCATAAGCCAGCCCAGATTCAAGGAAAGGAAAAATAAGTTCCACCTATGGATGTGAAGAATGGTATGCATGTACAGGGAGGGGAGGAGTTGTGTGGGCCACTTTTAGAGACTAGTTAATACAGAGAATAAATATACCACACTATTCTCCTCCTTCCCTCTAAATTATTGCAGGAGCCTTCCATTGAATAATTCCATTTGGAAGCCAGAGAGTAAGGGAACCCATTGATATAATCCCTAGAGGGCACAAAGAAGGTATTTAAGGAGAAAAAGTGAGACTAGAAGAGCAAATAGAAAATACCCAGCAGAGTTCTGATATACAAATCATAAATAGTCCCAGTGAAACTATATTTTGCTGCAAAGGTTGATAGAATTAAATGAGACGTTTTGAGCATCTATAAAATTAGCTTAACGAATGGGAGGGTTTTTATAAACAGTCCCTTATTTATGGTCTGTTCAAGTGCAGGTACATAAACCCTATATGATACAAAAGTTGGAACTCACACAAGCCTGGCAGACTATTATAATTTCCATTCCTAGCTGAGAAAGATTTAGAATAAAAATAAAGTATTCTCAATTTTATATCTGGTGTGCTCCCCCCTAGAAATTTATGTTAACAGAGATCGAGCAAACAGATACATTGTTTACCTATACTTTATGATTAGTATAACTACTTTGGGTTCAGATTTACATTCCAACTCCCTGCTAGCGAACTCTCCTCAGCATTCCAGACTGCCCAGTCCTAACCAGCTCCTTGTCTTTGTAGGACCCTCTCCCTATACTCCTGGCTTTGATTGACTTCCTTGACATGAAATGTTAGCATTTTTCTAGATAATACTACAAGAGTGCTTCCAGCAATCACATTATACCCCTTAGATATCATGCTAATTCCAATCTTACCTGATATTGTCATGTTGCCTCAGATACTATGTCTGAGGTCACTCACCTAAGAGTCAAACCTGTTTCATTCAAACTTAACTTACTCTCTTCTCTTCAATGACCTGCCTTTGAATAAAACATAGTTCTAGTCCACAATCACTTAAAAAAAAAAAAAAAGGAAAACTGGAAATTTAGGTGTGCTACTGGCAGTGACAATAATTTTTCACGATCACTTGAAAAACTAATGTGGTAAGGAGGATTACCTGCCATCTTCAAAAGTTAACACCAAAAGCTAGCAGCATGGCATTTTGACATTCACTGCTAACATCTTCAGTAAGAAGGTTGCGTTTTTGTACTCTATTCAAAACACTCTTGCTATGGATTTGTATGTCCTGACAGACTTTTTCATCATATAAAAAGAACTATGAAAGTGTCTTCATAGTTTGGTATGTGTTTGAACTTTCAGCTTTCAAAACTCTATATAATTGCTATCATTTTTTATCTCTTCCATTAAGCTAAATACTTCATATCATCATTCATAACTAAGCCAGTGATGCTATTTCTAGCTTACCAATACTCTCATTTACTCATTCAGGAACCTCCATTAGTCAGAAACCAAGGTATATTTTTAATATATGGTTTTCAATAGTAATATCATATTTTAATACAGAATACAGTACCATTTTAGGTGCAAGGTGTTTTTTAAACATTAGTCTTCAAAAACAACTGGTATTATCACTGCCATTCCAGAAATCTAAAAATAGAACTAAAGGCAATAAATGAATTGCCCAACTTCTTAAAGGCATCCAAAGAAGAATCAGAATATCTTAAATTTCATCTCCATCTGCATCCTTGGACAACAAAATTAGATTTTTCTTAAGTACTTATATAAACCACCTATCAAAATATGATTCAACTATTTTATGGGCATGTCAGGATAATTTTTGATGGTGTTAAAAATAGTTTTATCTGGGAAGCGGGTGTGGCTCAATGGATAGAGCTACCGTTTACCATATAGGAGGCCCCGGGTTCGCTTCCCGGGGCCTCCTTGTGAGAGCAGGCCGGCCCGCGCGGCGTGGTGGGCTGATGCAGCAGGACCTCACAGCAAGGGGGAGATAAGCAGACATGGAAGAAACACACAGCGAATGGACACAGTAAAACACAAGCAGCAAGGGGGGGATAAATAAATAAATAAATAAATCTTTAAAAAAAAAATAGTTTTATCTGTGAAATATAGAATAATGGAAAAGAGTATATAAAATGTGTAAGGAGAAACCACTATCCTCTCTGATTTTTTTATTCATTATTTGTTAGGTTTTCTTTATATTTTTATAACTTATGTATGAACTCATATAATATACAACTTACATGGACTTGTCACACTTTGCATTTATCATAAATGGAATTTTACTACCTATTCTGACTTGCTTTTTACTTAATCTAGGTTGATGTATTTGGCTATGTTTCATAAATCTTATCTGCTCTGTAGTATTCCATGGTATGAAAATACTAGTTTATTTATTCTTTTATAGTTAATGGATGTTCCATTTGTTTCCAGTTACATGCTATAATGGCACTATTGTTGTAAATATTCTTCTATATGCTTCTTTGTGTACATAGTCAACAAGGAAAATGCCAATAATGGCATTTCAGATACAGCAATCAGAATGGGCTAGTGTTTAGTGTTTAAAATACCAAAGGCTTATTTCTTGCTTGTGTTATGTTTTCATGTTGGGTAGAGGATTGGGTAGGGAGAGATTCTCCTCCACATCATTCTTCCCAGGAAGATTTTGCCAATCACCCTGGAAAAGAGAAAAACCTAGTCAGTCACTAACTAGCTCTTAAAGGCTCCCACTTGAAAGTGACATAGATCACATAGCTAAACCAACTCCAAAAGAGTGGTACAATTTTACCATATGCCTAGAAGGAAAAGAATAAGAAATATCTGTGAACTGTCTGAATGACCACTAATGATGACTACAAACTATTTTCAAAGTGATTGCTCAGTTTGCACAACCACCAGAGAAGACAAGCTCCATTGCTTCATATCTTTGTCAAATTTGATATTGTGAGATATTTAGATTTTGGTTTATCTGATGGATATGAATTATCTTGCGGCTTTAATTTGCTTTTTCCTGAGTAGTTATGAGGTTGAGTGTCTTTTCATATTTTTATGAGATCTGTTCCAACCCAGCTCCTGGAAGGCACAGGTTGGGGAGGCTGCATGACCAAAGAACATACTTGGCACTGAGCCAGACATAAGCTTTATTGGGACTTAAGGACAGGAGAGTGTCTCTAGCTGCAGTAGTCCAGAGAATGAAGGTAGCACTCTGCAACCTTCAAAGTTAAAGTGTTAAATTACCTTTTAACTTACATCTGGTTCATGCAGGCAGCTACATGCTGTGGGCTTTGTTTCCTTTAAGGTGGGAGGGCTCCTGCTCTGGGCTCCCATAGTTCTTTGTGCTTCCTTTTTTATAAAATCGTTCATGTTACTTTGTCCATTTTTTAAATTGAGTTGTTCAACTTTTTTAATAGTTATTTGGGGGAATATTTATATATTCTTGATACTAATCCTTTATTAGTTATGTGTGTTGCAAATATATTTGCAAACTTGGTGACCTGTGTTTTTACTCCCTTTAATGTGTCTTTTGATGAATAGTTTTTGCTTTTTTAAAAATACAGATAAATTTATTAATACTTGTTTATGTTTTCCATGTCTTATTTAAGAAATCTTCCTCTATATAAAGAAATAAAGAAATTCTCTTATATTATCTTTCAAATGTTTTATATTTTGCCCCTCATCTTTATGCATTTAATCCATCCCAAATTAATTTTCATATATGGTGTGATGTAGGGCTCCATTTTCGCTTTATTTCCTATTTGGTCTTATATGAATACATGAGCCAGGGTAGATTATGGGTGACTCTCAGCTGGGGGCGATTTTGTCCCCCAGGAGCCATTTAACAATGTCTGGAGACAATTATGTTTGTCACAATGAAGGGGAAGGGTGCTTCTGGAATTGAGTAGAAGTCAGGTATGCTGATAAAAATCTACCATTCCCAGGACAGTCTCCCAATAAAATTTCTCCAACCCAATAGCAATAATGCTGATGTTGAGAAATCCCGGATTAGATTATTTTGTGGTAACAAACACCCAAATTCTAAGAGTCTTTTGACAATAACGGTCATTTCTCTCTCATATTCATGTCAATTGTGGGTTGGCTGAAGCTCTGTCCTCTTATATGGGGCATTGTCAATCTCACAGCAGAAAGAAAAAGGGAATGTAGGCATACTATGCATGAAATGGTTTTATTGGAGGTGTCACACATCTCTTTCACTTAAATTTCTTTGGCCAAAAAAATATCATGTTCACATCTAAAGAGATACAAAATTGTGGGAACCCTTTAATCTTTACATCTAAGAAATAGCTTGGAGGCCTGTTTTCTCTGCCCACATAGAGAAATCACCACTCCTGCTTATCTTATCTCCCTTATCTCCCACCTTATCTCCTAAGTATATCACTAAATGTTTCTGTAATCCTGCTTCCCCATTATCAGCCTGGAATTCTTATGAGATTATTCATACCCCTCAGTGCGCCATGCCTGCTTGATCCCCCTGCACATGCACCCTGACATTGACTGTGAAAAGATCCTGAATAAAAAGCTGTGTCAGGTATCAGCTTGAGAGAATAGCTTCTTCAGCTGCTCTCTCCCTGACTTCTCTCAACCTCCATGTTAAGAGTAATTCCACTGTGCCGTCACAGGTTCTGCTGGAGACCCCCACAAGCCTTTGCAGGACAGATTCCTGCACAAAATCCTCCCATGGAGATGGCAGTGAATATTTCAAACATCAATAAAATTTAACACATTCAGCCTTCTTGGTCAGCAATGTTCACTTCCCTTCATTCAATGTACACAAAATATCCTTGTTCCTTCACCAAGGGAGGCAACCAAAATACACTGGTCAATCTTAGCATTTGGCTCAAAGTCTAGGGTCTCATGCTACTCTCTATTTCAGGGCAGGAATTCACCTCTCTCAATTCAGAAATCTCTGAATAAAAAAGATTTATTTTCTGTCTCCCAACACACCAAAATACAAGGGTGAAACACCATCCTATGCCCACTTCCAAGCATAAACGGCAATAACCATCTTCTGACTCCATCATCACTCTTTATTTCCTATGTCATGAAAATGGCATGTCCCACATAGAGCTGTTCCTTCTTCAGCCAGTGTATCAGAATGAAAAGCACATGTAGCAGAACTGCACACAACCCACAATCAACATTCAATAAAAGAGGGAAATAAATAGTTGTGTTTTAAGCAACTGAGTTGTTTTTTTCTTTAACCATAGTATAATTAGCCTAAACTGACTATATCAGGTTTCTGTGGCAGAGTCATTTTGTTCAATTGAAAGAATTTACTAGGCAACACTTTAACTGATTCAAAGGTTCAGAGCCTGGGGACTCTGGCTACATTTCTGCTTTTATCTTTGCACAGGCTTTCTTGCTTAGAGTCTAAATTTTGTTTTGTTTTCCTATTTGGAGAAGAGAGTCAGTGGTAGTTTCAAACTCTACAGCCCCCAAATTTCTTGACACTCTCTATTCTCTTCCATTCTTGCTTCCAGATTAAACTCTTCTGAGTTTACTGTTTTGTGAAGTTCAGTCAAATGACAATGAAACTTCCCTTTCACCAAAGGTAGGGAAATGATAAGTTTATTGACAGAAAATAATTGTCAATCTAGATTTCTATACCCAGTGAAAATATCCTTCAAGAGAGAGGGAAAATAAAGAAATATTCAGATAAACAAACTCTGAGAGCCAAATGAACACCAGCAAACCCTCACTAATGGTAATTCTAAAGAATACTTCAGGAAAAAGGGAAGTGTAAAAGTGAAAACGGTCTAAGCCAGAGTTTCTCAACGTCTGCACTGTTGACATTTTGGGTTGAATAATATTTTTTTTGTTTTGTTTTGAGAGACTTACTTGTGCATTGTAGGATGTTGAGCAGCCCCCTTGCCTCTACTTACTAGATGCTAGTAGCATCCCTTTCCTTAGTTGTAACAACCAAAAATATCTCCAGATATTGGCAAATATCTCATGGGGAGCAAAATCACTCCCAGTTGAGAACCATTAGTCTAAACAATCAAAATTACCTAACTGGATGAAAAATCAGGGGTCCACTATATGTGTCTGGCTGGATGAAAAAGGGAGATGCAATTCTATGCTGTCCATAAATAGATTGAAAGTAAAAGGATGGGGAAAAATACAACATGTAATCCAAATCAGAAGAAATCACATCAAGGAGTATTAATTGATATTTCATAATGATAAAAAGGAAATGCATCTGGAAAATATAATAATTATAAATATATATGCACTAAATAAAAAAATTTCAAAATACATGCAGCAAAACAAAAATGGTAAAAACCATGATTATAGTAGTAGATCCAAACACTCTCCCCTCAGTAATTGATAGAAAAACTAGAGCTTGTTGTTCAATATGGTAACCAGTAGCCACATGTGGCTATTTAATTGATATTTAAATTAAATTAAATTAAATTAAGTTAAGGTTTTAGTTCCTTATTCATGCTAGCACGTGTCAAGTGCTCAATAGTTATATGTGGATGGTAATTAATTTACTGGACAACACAGAACATTTCCATCATCACAGAAAGTTTTCTTAGTAGTGATCTAGACGAAAAAAAAATGCATAAGGATATAGAAAATTTGAATGACGATTTCAAATCATTTTAACTGACATTTAAAAACAATATACCTGGGAAGCGGGTGTGGCTCGGTGGATAGAGCCCCCGTTTACCATATGGGAGGCCCGGGTTCGCGTCC
>JAQZBX010074625.1:0-14726 GCA_029593785.1 Cabassous unicinctus
GGGCAGAAGAGTCATGTTTAGGAAAAATATGAGTCTAACATTGTTACACTGGGGAATATAAATTCCAATGTAAGGCCCCCAGACAGGGTGCTGAATTAATGAGCTTGTCAGATCTACTTGTAGTGTTTGATTTACCTTCAAAATATATAATTTCTTACTGTCCATATCTGAAGCTAGACTATGCAACCTTCTCTTACATATCTGAAAATCTACCCAGCTGTTTTGTGTGATGAGGAGGGAGATAAAGAAAATCCCTAAGTGACAGACAAAGCTTTAATTTTTAAATTTCTTACACATCAAAATAATATTAATGATATTCTTTCATAATTTGTAAAAATATGTCTCACAATAATGAAAGGTGTTGGTGGTGGTTTGACGCATGGAACCCCTGTGTGATGTTATGCATGTCTGTTTTCTAAGTTCACAACTTTTACTATATGCTGGTTGTTTACATATTTTCATATATGAATGATATACTTTAATAAAATTAAAAAAATAAAATAATATATCTAAAGATTGCAAGCAGTCATCAAAAATTTTGTTTAAATATGGAATTATGCAACTATGCAATTAATATGCAATTATGTAATAAAATTCAAATTGAAATTTTTTAAAGATTTAAATGATTAAAAAATGTTAACATGTGAGCAGGGAAATAAACCTTCTCCTATATTGTTTTCAAAAGATAAATATCTATAAAACTATTTCCATTTTGATGCTGTTATTCTCTTTTTTTCCTAAAGCTGCCTAATAAAGTATGATAAAATGGGCTGCTCAATATCCAAGAAATTTATGGGTTGGATTAATACACAGTTCTGAACATTAGAAATTATCAAAGTATTGGCAGAGTCATGCGTTTGCTGAGGTCTCTCAGGTTCTGGCAGTAGCAAATGATGACAGAACTCAATCTGTGCCTTCATTAGGTGACTTGTTTTCTCTTTCTCTATCTATTTTTTTTTTCTCCCCTTATAAGTTTTTCAGTCATATACCCCACACTTTCTAGTTTGGCCTCATCATTACTAATGTTATCATCAAAAATCCTAGTTATCAATAGGATCACATTCATCATATTGGGGGTTAGGACTCAACATATCTTAGCATATCTTATTGAATGACAAAATTCAATCCTTAACATGTATCAAACCTGGATTATGTATATGTTAACACTCAGCAATTAAACTTACTTAAGTTTTCCTCAAGATATAAAGAGGCTTTTTTTATAAAAGACACAGTAAACTGAGTGTCCACAAAGCCCTGGCTAACAATATATATTGCTAAAAAGAGAGTTGTGGAGGGAGTGGAATGGTGGAAGCCTCACATGTGGAGGAGCAGTGTTCTCCCAAATGCCATATGATAGTTCCATGGTTAGAGATAAGCCCATTTTTTTGCAAGATCTAAACATATTTCAATTAGAAATTTATATTTGTATGTGCCGTTTTAAATATGGTTGAATCAGTTTTCAAAATTAGAAGGGGTAAAATTATTTGACAAATTGAGTACTTCTCTTGGAAGAGAAATTTGGGATTCCCTGATTTGCCAAATAGCTTAAAATATAAAAATCTCAGGGAAGGAAATAGTTCATTATGACTTGAATATATCTCCAGTCTTACATCAGTAATTGTGACTGGGTAACTGTAGCAAATCATTAACAGTTCCTGGGTAAGATGTTTATGAATTTCACTTTGAGTTAGGAATCTGTTAGCAACAGGCTTTCCAAAGCCACTCACTGGAAAGGGAAGAGAAGGAAATTCTGAACAAGCTGAGATATACTTAGCAGAGATAGAGCAAAAATGGGTCATATTTTCACATATATATTTTCACATAGATGGGGTAAAAGAAAGATGAATTAGGCTATTTAATCCATACTAGCTTATGTGATTTTTCATATTTTTTTTATTTTTAGAGATTTAGGTTACATAAATGTTACATAAAAATATAAGGGATTCTCATATGCCCCACTACTTCCCTCTCCCACATTTTCCCACATTTACAACATCCTTGATTAGTTTGGTATATTTGTTACAATTGAACTCATATTGAAGCATTGCTGCTAACCATGGACTACAATTTACATTATAGTTTACACTTTGTGCCTCACAATTTTGTAAGTTGTCAAAATATGCAATGGTCTTTATCCATCACTGCAATGGCCTGTAAATCCAATATCCCAAAATTCACCCCATATTACACCTATTCTTCCCATTCCCAACCCTCAGAACCCTTTGGTGGCCACTGCCTTTACACCAATGGTAAGAATTACAACACCTACCCTCTAGTTCATTGGACTCACCCAGGACAACTAACGAAGAGATGTGATGGACAACGCACATCCCAAGGAACAGTGAGTATCTGCAACAGCAAACAAGATAGCTCCAACCATCTGACCCCATTGGATCTAAGCCCCTTCTTGAATCACAGCAGAGTGCACATCACCATCCCCAAATCCTCAAGATTGGGGAATGAGCAATGGGCTAAAGTAGATTTATTGTTATCTGCTATAGACTTATTATTATTTTAGCAATGGAAGTACACTTATCATTTGATGTAAAGGCAGTTTATATACTTTTGAGTTATTACTACTAGAATTATATTGCAGGGTTCAAATATTGGTTATCTGGTGAATGTGAGGAAAGTGAAATAATTACATAAGCTGAAGGGATGGTGGCATGAAGAAATGGAATAATTGTTTGCAGGAACAGGTATTACACGTATTTTAATTTATTTTAGCTCATATTTATTAGCATCTTTTCCCATAAGTGTAATGCAATGAAGGAGCATGTCTCCAGAAAATTCACATAGAGGCACTGATCAAGCAAAAATAAGACTAAAGGTGTGTTTGTTAAAACACAGATGCAGATATAAGCAATAAGATATTTAAAAAATTATAAAACTTAAAAATATGAATCAGTTGGTATGTTGAGAAGCATTATATAATTGTTAATTAATTGCTCTTGTGAGTTCTATATGACCAAGTAATCTGTTGAAAATTAGAGGAAATTTATTGATTATTAAATACACACTGCAAAAATAAGCAGTGCATATTTTGACATAGAATTGCATTTTACAGAGCTGGCTAAAGCTAGAATTATAAGTTAAGTTTAAAAGAGAAAATCTACTACTGCAAAGAAAAAAAAATAGAATTATAAAACAAATAATATGGAATGATGAGACATACTTGTCACAAAATTGAAAAATGAAATTCACAGAAATTCAAATATATAATGGATGCTAACATTAAATTATAAGAGACAAAATGGATTTGAGATTTATATTCATAATGAATGAATAATAATAAGTCAGAAGAATGTGAAAATATGAAGAACAGAACTAAGACATGGATAAAGTCAGTTGAAAAGAGTCCCCAAAAAAGTATGTGACAAACCACAGACATGATTTTAATGGTACATAACTAAATAAGTAAATATTTATTACAATTCTATCAAGGTGTAATTTTTCACTTAAAAAATCTATTTTTAAAATATAACATAAAACTGTACATCTTGTAGTTTCCTTTGAACTGGGTTGCACACATGTAGCCTTATGTAACCAAGATTAATATATGCATAAAACTAATTTTTATTAAATGTACATAATTTTTAAAATTTATTTGGGAAATATATATCGAGAAAATATAATGATACCTTTTAACCCATTATTTTCTCTTTTGAATATATAATTTACTAATATTTATTTTTTATATATTAAATTTAATATAAATCAAATCACACAGTGTATAATTATTTGTGTCTGATTTCTTTCACTTAGTATGTTTATATTTTTTCTGAAATTACCATCTTGTAATATTAACAAACATATTTCAGTTTCAAAGAAAGCAGTTTTATATATGCAATATTATCCATATACATGTTTAACATAAGATTTTAGTCTGCTATACAGTTCCATGTTACACTTTTAGCTTTCTTTTTAGTAATATGCATGACCTTAGACTTTTCTTTTCAACCACTGTATTACCCTTATAATAACACTGCTAGTTTAAAACATTATGTTTTGCTTTCACCATTTCTATTCATTTCCAAAGATTAACAGACATCCTTTTTATCAATTATGAACAAGTTAACCCTCAGTTTTCCATTCTCTAAACTCATTCAATTTTCTGTTGAACCATATTCAAGTTATTGCCCTGAGATTACACAATATATATAGTTCATAATTGCATAATCATACTATATTTGTCCTTTTGTGTCTGGCTTGCCTCACTCAACATAATGTCGTCCAAGTTTATCTATATTGGCATTTGCTTCATGACTTCATTTCTTTTTAACAGCTGCACAATATTTCATCGCGTTTGTTTATCCACTCATGGGTTGATGGACACCTAGGTTGCTTCCATCTTTTGTCAATTGTGAATAACACTGCTATGAACATTGTTGTGCAGATGTCTGCTCAAGTCAGTGCTCTCAGTTCTTCTGGGTATATATCCAGTCACGGTGTTGTGGGTCACTTGACAAATCTATATTCAACTTCTTTGTGAACTGCCAATTTTCCACAGTGGCTGTACCATTCAACATTCCCAACAACAGTGAATAAGTGTTCCTATCTTCCCAAATCCTTTCCAACAATTTTAATTCTCTGTCTTTTTAATAGTGGCTATTCTTAAAGGTATGAAATGATATCTCATTGTAGCTTTGATTTTCACTTTCCTAATTGCTAGTGTTGTTCAACATTTTTTCATGTTTATTTTCACCATGTATTTCTTCTTGGGACAAATCTCTATTCAAGTCTTTTGCCTAGTTTTTAATCAAGTTGTTTGTTTCTTTATAGTTGAGTTTCAGCATCTCTTTATATATCATGGATATTAAGGCCTTATTAGATAAGTGATTTCTGAATATTTTCTCCCATTGAGTCAGCTGCCTTTTCACCCTTTGACAAAG
The DNA here is from genome assembly GCA_029593785.1 of Cabassous unicinctus. Classification (NCBI taxonomy): domain Eukaryota; kingdom Metazoa; phylum Chordata; class Mammalia; order Cingulata; family Chlamyphoridae; genus Cabassous; species Cabassous unicinctus. The sequence continues at coordinate 4,893 of JAQZBX010074625.1, forward strand.
TCCTTTAAAGTGCCATAATGTTTAATTTTGAGGAGAACCTATTTATTTATTTGTTTTTGTTGCTTTGTGTGTAAGGTCCAAGAAACTACCACATACCAGAAGATCTTTAAGATCTTTTCCTATATTTTCTTCTAGTAGCTTAATGGTCCTGGCTTTTGTTTTTAAACTTTTGATACATTTGAGTTGATTCTTATATAAGGAGTGAGATAGGGGACTTCTTTCTTTCTTTTGCTTATGGACATCCAGTACTCCCAGCATCATTTTTTGAAGAGACTGTGTTGTCCCAATAACATGGGTGTGGTTGGTTTATTGAAATCCAGTTAGCCATAGAGGTGATAGTTCATTCTTAGACTCTCAATTTTATTCCACTGATTAATGTGTCTGTCTTTATAACAATACCATGCTGTTCTGACCCCTGTAGCTTTATAATATGTTTCAAGGCCAGGCAGTGAAATTCCTCCCATATTTCTTTTCTTTTAAGTCTGGGTCTTGGCTATTTGAGTGCACTTTCCCTCCAAACAAACTTCGTAATTGCCTTTTCTATTCCTTTGGAGTAGAGTGTTGGGATTTTGACTGGTATTGCATTGACTCTATAAATCAATTGGGTAGGATTTATACCTTCAAAATATTAATCTCTGAATCCATGAACATGGAAAATTTTTCCATTTGTTTAGGTTTTCACTGAATACTTTTAACATTGTTTTGTAGTTTTTGTATGTAGGTCCTCACTTCTTTTGTTAAATTGATTTTAAATAGGTGAGTCTTTTTTTTGCTATTATAAATGGAATTTTTCCCCTGATTTCCTCCTGAGATTACTCAATAGCAGTGTACTGAAACATTATTATTTTTGCTTGTTGTTCTTGTATCCTGTCACTTAGCCAAACTTGTTTATAAGCTCAAGTAGCTTTGTTTTAGACATTTCAGAATTTTCTAAATATAGGACCATGTCTTCCATGAGTAGTGAGGGTGTTACTTCCTTTTACCCATGCAGATGCCTTTGTATTTATTTTTGTCTAATTGGTCTAGTTAGAACTTCAAAAACAATGTTGAATAACAGTATTGACAGTGGGCATCAATGTCTTTTTCTCAAATTAGAGGGAAAGATTTCAATTGAGTACGATGTTCTTTGTGGGTTTTTCATAAATGCTCTTTATCATACTGATGAATTTTCCTTCTATTCCTATCTTTAAAAGTGTTTTTATCAAGAAATGATAGTGGATTTTGTGGAATGTCTTCTGCATCGATTGAAATGACCATGTGGTGATTTTTTTCCCATCAATTTATTGATGCACTAATTGATTTTTTATGTTGAAACACCCTTGCATACCAGGAATAAATCCGACTTAGTATTCGTGTGTAATTCTTTTGATATGCTGTTGGATTCTATTTGCAGATATTTTATTGAGAATCTTCACATCTATGATCATTAGATAGATTGGCCTATAATTTTCTTTTCTTGCAGTGTCTTTATCTGGCTTTGGTATTAGATAGATACGGGCTACAAAAAATTTGGTGATTTTCCCTCCTCTTCATTTGTTGGAAGAGTTTAAACATGTAGATGCTAATTCTTCTCAAACTGTTTGATAGAATTCATCTGTGAAGACACCTTGTCCTGCACTTCTCTTTGTCGGGAGAGTTTGATGACTGTTTCAATCTCTTTAAAGATGATTTGTTTGTTAAGTTTGTGTATTTCTTGTAGAGTCAATGTAGACTGTGTGTTTCTAAGATTTCATCCATTTAATCAAGTTTGCATAGGCTTTTGGCATACTCTTTCTCATTATATCCTCTTATGATCCTTTTAATTCTATGGGATCAGTCAAATATTCTCTCTTACTTTTTCTTTGCTGTTTTTTTTTAAATTTTTTAACAAAGATACTTAGATTACATAAGTGTTATACAATAATATAGGGATTCCCATACGCCCCACCTCCCAAACCTCCCCAAACCTCCCACATAAACATCCTTCATTAGTGTGGCACTTTGATTACAATTGTTAAATACATCCTGGGGCTTTGCCATTAAGCATGGACTATAGTTCACATTGTAGACCACACTTTCTCCCACACAGTTCTGCATGTTATATGATATAAGATGACCTATATCTGTCATTGCAATGTCAATCAGGACAATTCTCAAGTCCCGAAAAAGCCCCTGTATTGCAACTGCTTTTCCCTCTCCTTGCCCCCAGAGCCTCCAGTGGCCACTGGCTCCACGTCAGTGTTGTCATTTCTTCCATTGCTTGAATCACAATATGTCTATAGTAGAATACAGGTAAGTCCACTGCAGTCCATAGCTCTTCCCCTCAACCTGAGCAATCTGGGATGGTGATGTCCAATCCACCAACAATTGAGAGGGGACTTATATCCCATAGGGAAGATGGATGGGATTATCATGCTTGCAGCTGCAGACTCGCTCCAATCCCTGGGATGGCTGTTGTCCATCTTCAACTCCCCACCAGTTGTCCTAGGTGAGTCCAATGAGCTGTAGAGTAGTAGTTGCTGCTCCACCGAGGTTCTGGTCCCAGCTGACACATGGACAACCCAAACACTCAAGTCTTTGGAGGTACACCTACAAACTCCAGCACCAAGAATAGGTTTGAATAGAAGGGACAGATGAGCCATGTGCAAGGAAGGCATAGTTGACTCCAATTCTGTCACTCTCAGGAGCACACAATAAAAGTAGGGCCAACCGGCAAGGAACCAAACTCCGGAGCTATCTGCACTGACATAGTACCTGGGTGTCTCCACAGCTCTCAAGAGCCCCACTATTTGGGATAATATCTACTTTGGAATTCTATGAGATCCTACTGAGATATGTGTAAGCGTTAACTCTGGGATGACCTACTGACTCATTTTGAAGTCTCTTAGCCATATAAACTCATTTGTCTTTACCTTTCCCCCGTTTTATTCAAGGTCTTTTTCCTATCACATTGCCAGTTGGCCCTTGGTAGCAATCCTTCGGTGAAAGGGAGGCTCATCCTTTGGAGTCATGTCCCACGGTGGGAGGAAGGTAATGCATCATATGCTGAGTTTAGCTTAGAGAGAGGCCACATTTGAGCAACAAGGAGGGTCTCAGGAGGCAACCCTTAGGCACCCCATAACAATAGGCTAAGTTTCAATTTCAAGAGCAAAGAATCATAAGCCTAGTCATCAATATCAAGGGCCCATCAGTGGATCAGCCTCCTTCACCAGTCACAGCCCCTGCACTAGGGGGACTCTTGCTGCTCCCATAGAGAATGTGGCAGAGCTCTCCAGGATGGAAATTCAGTATTCTCTCATTTATTGAGTGATTCTCTACCCACTGTGACAATGCCCCATGAACATTTGAACATTTTTATATACCTTATATTTATGCTCAGGTGAACTTCCTCTCATGCATCCCCCGTTCCTGACACCCCACACCAGCAATCCTCTCCCACCCCAGTTGGAACCCTTCTGTGATCCAAAGCTTCTTTAAAGATGCAGCCATTACAATAGCTGAATACAATTAATAGGAAAATGAAGTATTAATGATAAGTTTAAATGTAAGAGATAAAATACATAAAAATTTTTAAGAAAATTAAAAATGAAATAAAATTAAAAGATGTGGATTATTTAAAAACTGAAAACTATATTAAAATTTTTTGACATTTTCTCTTTCGTCATTGCAATATCTGTTGTTCAGTCTGTACTGTGGCACCTCCCCCTCTCATTCCTCAGTGTATCACTATTTTTCATTTTGTTTTCAAAGAAATTTTAGGTCACACCAATGTCACACACAGAATACAGGACACTCTCATATACCCACTATCCTCCCCCTTTCCTCACCCGATATTAATATCTTTTTATATGTGATGATAGTCTTGTTATAACTGATATACCATTAGTGAAACATAGCTACTAAACCTTGTCAATAGTTTACACAATGGTTTATATTTTAGACTGTACGCTTTTATAAATTGTGATATTTACCATGTCCTGTATCCATCACTGTATGGTAATGAAGAACATTTCCACTGACCATTAAATACCCCCTGTTTCATCTATTCCCTTTCTTCTACCCCATCTCTCCCCCAGGGCCCACAACGACCCACTGACTTGACTCATTGCATGAAAAGATTCACAGTTACATGCAACAAGAGGCCTTGACACACTGGTTTGTCCTCCACTATTAGGAACCACTGTTCTTCTTGAGAGACTCCACCTGTCTATTTCTGAACAAATCAATCCTCACAAAGATGGGAGTCCAACTCCTTCTCGCTCATTATGTGTGTCTCCACCCACTGATACAACACATTCTGACAGAATGAACACTCACACACTCCCTAGAAGTCTGCTCTAGGTGTGCCCTGTCCTGAATGCCCCCCGAACACACACCCTAAACCAGTGAACCTTGCTTTTCATCTTGCCATAAGAGCATTCCCACCTCCGTACTTTGAACCTCATACCCACAAATCCCCAGTGTTCACCTGGTCCCTCTCCCAACCCTCCCTCCAGTATCCTGGACCTTCTAACCCACCCTTCTCAATTTACCCACCTGTCAACCCTGTACCACCCAACTTAATAATATCACTACCTTCCTGTACTATCTTTTCAATGCGCAACTACATTCACATTACCGTAGATTACATCCATATGGGTGATGGCTCATAACCTTCTCTTCTCTTTCTATTTCTTTTAAACTTATCTTACAGACAATAGCTCTCTGAGACTGCTCAATTTCCTTAATTCATATCAGTGAGGTAATGTACTGTTTATCCTTGCTTCACTCAACATAATGTCTTCAAGATTCATCCATGTTATCCCATGTGTTAGCACTTTATTCCTTCTCACAGTTGATTAATATTCCATTGTATGTAAAACATTTTGTTTATCCATTCATCTATTCATGGTCACCTGGCTTGATTCGAACTTTTGGCAATAGTGAACAATGCCACTATGAAGATTGGTGTGCATATATTTGTTCATGTTTTTTCTTTCAATTCTTCAGTGTCTATAGCCAGCAGTGGAATCACTGGATCATGTGGAAGCTCTATAGTTAGTTTTTTGAGGAACCACCAAACTGTCCTCCATAGTGGCTAGACCATTCTACAATTCCATCAACAGTGGATGAGAGTTCCTATTCCTACATATCCTCTCCAACACTCATAGTCTGATGGTTTTTTTTTAATAGCCATCATTCTAATGGGTGTACGGTGATATCTCACTGTAGTTTTGATTTGCATTTCCCTAATAGATAGCAATGTAGAGAATCTTTTCATGTGCTTTTTAGCTATTTGTATTTCTTCCTCAGAGAAGTGTCTTTTCAGGTTGCTTGCCCATTTGTTAAATGGGTTGTTTGTCATTTTATTTTCAAGGAGTAGGATTTCTTTATATATGCAGGATATTAGGCTCCTAACAGATATATGGTTGCCAAATATTTTCTCCCATTGAGTAGGCTGCTTTTTTACTTTCTGGATGTCCTTTGAGGTGCAGAAATTTTTAATTTTGAGGAGATCCCATTTATCTAATTTTTTATTTACTGCTTGTGCTTTGGTTGTGAAGTTCATGAAACCATTACCTATAAGAAGGTCCTGTAGATGCTTCCCTACATTATCTTGCAAGTTCTTTATGGTTTTGGTTCTTATATTTAGGCCTTTGATCCATCTTGAGTTGATTTTTGTATAAGGTGTGAGATGGTGTTCCTCTCTCATTCTAATGGATATGGATTTCCAGTTCTCCAAGCACAATTGTTGAAGAGGCCATTCTCTCCCAACTGAGTGGGCTTGGTGGCCTTGTCGAATATAGGTGACTGTATATGTGAAGATCTATATTGGAACTCTCAGTTCAGTTCCATTGGTCAGTATGTCTATCCCTATGCTGATACAAATGCAGTTTTGACCAGTGTAACTTTGTAGTATGTTTTAAAGTCAGGTAGTGTGATACCTCCAATTTCATTTTTCTTTTACAATATGTTTTTGGAGATTCAGGGCTTCTTACCCTTCCCAATAAATTTTGTAGTTGGTTTTTTCAATTCATGAAAAAATACAGTGTTAATTTTTATTGGGATTGCATTAAATCTGCAGATTAGTTTGGGTAGGAAAGACATCTTGAGGATGTTTATTCTTCCTATCCATGAACAGGGAATATTCTTCCATTTATGTAAGACTTCTTTGATTTCCTTTAACAGTGTTGTGTAGTTTTCTGTATGTAAGTCCTTTACATCTTTAGTTAAATTTATTCCTAGGTTTTTGATAATTTTAGTTACTATTGTAAATGGTATTTTTTCTTGATTTGCTCCTCACATTGCTCATTAATTTTGTACAGAAATGCACTGATTTTTGAGCATTGATCTTATAGTCTGCAACTTTACTGAAATCCTTTATAAGTTCTTGAAGCTTTATTGTACATTTCTCAGGGATTTCTCTGTATAGGATCATGTCATCTGCAAATAGTGAAATTTTTACTTCTTCCTTTCCAAATTTGGATGCTTTTTATATCATTTTCTTGCCTCAGTGTTCAGGCAAGGCCTTCTAAGACAATCTTAAATAAGAGTGGTTTTAGTGTGCATCCTTTTCTTGTTCCCAATCTTAGAGGGAACGCTTTGAGGATTTCATCATTGAAGATGATGTTCGCTCTGGGTATTTCATATATACCTTTTGTCATTTTCAGAAATTTTCTTCTATTCCTATCTTTTACATTATTTTTAATCAGATAAGAGAACTGCATTTTGTTGAATGCTTTTTCTGCATCTATAGAGATGATCAAGTGACTTTTTTCTTCCCATCTGTTTATGTGGTGTATTGCATTGATTGATTTTCATATGTTGAAGCATCCTTGCATGGCCACAATGAAACCCACTTGGTTGTGTTGTATAATTTATTTGATATGTTATTGAATGTAATTATGAAGTATTTCATTGAAGATTTTACCATCTAGCTTCATTAGACAGATTGGTCTATAATTTTCCTTTCTTGTTGCATCTTTGACTTTGGTATTAGGGTATTGTTGTCATCATAGAATGAGTCAGGCAGTGGTCTTTCTACTTGTATTTTTTTGAAGAGCTTAAGCAAGATTGGTGTTAGCTCTTTCTGGAATGTTTGATAGAATTCACCTGTGAAGCCATCTGTTTCTGGGCTCTTCTTTGTACATCACTTTACTATTAATTGAACTGTTGAGCTCATCAATTTCTTCTTTCGTCAATGTGGGCTGCTTGTGAGTCTCTAGGAATTTGTCCATTTCCTCTAAATTATCATTCTTGTTGGCATATAATTTTTGAAGTATCCTTTTATGATCCTCTTTATTTCTGTGGGGTCAGTGGTGATAGCCCCTTCCTCATTCCTTAATTTGTGTATTTGTATTTGCTCTATCTTTTTCTTTGTTAGTGTGGCTAAGGGTTTGTCAATTTTATTGATCTTTTCAAGAACAAGGTTTGGTTTTATTTTTTCTAGGGAATTCTCATTTTCTATTTCATTCAGTTCTGCTCTAATATTTGTTATCTCCTTCTTTCTACTTCCTTGAGGTTAGTTTGTTTTTATTTTTCCACATCCTACAGGTGTGCAGTTAGGTCTTCAATTTTAGCTCTTTCTTCCTTTTTGATATAAGCATATATGGCTATAAATTTCCCTCTCAGTACAGCTTTGGCTGCATCCCATGGGTTTTGATATGTTGTGCTGTTATTTTCATATATTTCAAGGATGTTACTGATTTCTTTCGAGATTTCCTTCTTGACACACTGTTTGTCTAAGAGTGTGTTGTTTAACTTCCATATCTTGTGCTTAATATGGTTCTTTGGATGATAGTGATTTCCAATATAATTCCATTGTGGTCAGAGTAATTACTTTGTATAATCTCAATCTTTCTGAAATCATTGAGAGTTGTTCTTTGGCCTAGCATGTGGTCTATGTTGGAGTATGATCGATGTGCACTCAAGAAGAATGTATATTCTGCAGTATTTGTGTGTAGCATTCTGTATAATCTGTTAGGCCCAGATACTCTAATGTATTATTCAGGGTCTTTGTTTCTTCATTGATTCTCTGTCAAGTTGTTCTGTCTAATGGTGATAATGGTGTAGTAAAGTCTCCTAGTAAAATAGGAGAGGCATTAATGTCTGCACTTGTCTTTCCAGTGTTTGTCCCATGTATTTTGAGGTGCCCTGATTAGGTGCATAAATGTTTATTATTGTTCTTTCTTCTTGAAATATTATCCTTTTACTAACATATAGTGTCCATCTTTGTGTCTTACAATAGTTTTGCATTTAAAATCTATTTTGTCCCATATTTAAATAGCTACTCCCACCCTTTATGTTGCTGTTTGCTGGTAAAATTGTTTTCCAGCAATTCACTTTCAGCCTCTTTGAATCCCTGGGTCAAAGGTGGGTTTCTTGTAAAAAACACATAGATGGATCATATTTCTTTATCCATTCTGCCAATCTGTGTCTCTTGACTTGTGTGTGTACTCCATTAACATTCAATGTTATTACGCTCAAGGGATTGCTTACATCAGCCATATTTTCTTTGGGTTTCTGTATGTTATTTGTTGTTTTTTTTACTCTTTTTGTCTTTTTACTTGTTCTTACACTCTCCTCCAACTCTCTCCCTCCTGTTTTTTCCCTTTCAATCTGAAAAACTTCCTTTAGTATCTCTTGAGGGGCAAGTTTCTTATTGGAATATTCACTTAATTTCTGTTTAATTGTGAGTATTTTGAACTCTCCATCATTTTTGAATGAAACTTTGCTGGATAGAGAATTCGTGTCTGTAGCCTTTTTTCTCTGAGTACCTTCACTATGCCATACCACTGATTTCTTGCCTCCATCAGAAATTAAGAAATCAGCACTTAACCTTATTAAGCTTCCAGTGTATGTAATAGTTCTCTTTTCTCTTGCTGCCTTGAATATTTTCTCTTTATCTTGAGCATTGGACATTTTGACAAGTAAATGACTTGGAGTAGACCTGGGATGCCTATAATGCATATATTTGTGTGTTTTGTGTTCTCTTTTGAATCCCTAACTCCTTCCTGGATATATTTTATCTTTTTATCTATCTGTTCCAATATTCGTTTTATTTCAGATGTACTGTCTTCCTCATCACTAATTCTTTCTTCTGACTGTTCAAATCTGCTGTTATGTGTTCCCAGTGTCTTTTTTCTTTCTTTTATTGTGCCATTCATCACCATAATATACTTTATCTTTTTATGTATGTTTACAATTTTTCAGTACATTCTCCAGTGTTTCTTAATATCTTTAATCTTTTCCTTCACTTCATTAAGTTTGTCTCTGATATTTGTTTGGACAGCTTAGATTAGTTGTTCAATGTTCTGCATCTCTTCCTTTTTAGTTTGTTCTTTGGACTGGTCCACGCATTCCTGTTTCTTAGTATGGTGTGTAATTTTTTTTTGCCCTCTGATCAACATTTATCTTGATGGGTTTATTCAGTTGGTTATCTCCTCTCTCTGCTCTAGAGTTTTGTTTAGCTGCTGGCTATGTGTGTATGTTAAGTCTTCTCTTTAACACTTTGTTCTTCTTGTTCTATTTCCTAGCTGTATTCTATGTTCCCTTGAAGTACAAAATTTAGGTCCAGAGAAATCAAAAGAGGTAAGAAAAGAAAAAGGATAATAGAAATAATAATAAAAGTTAGAGGAGAGGCCATATATGACTTAGTAAATGAATATTTAACTCATGTAATTAATGGAGAGTAATAGGAATAACAACGTGGATTATCTATATTGAAATGGGAAATGTAATCATGAAAAATATATAGAATGAGTTAAAAGGCCAGAATGATGAGGAAAGAGAGAAAGAGAAAAGAAAGGACAGAAAGAAAAAAGTTATTAAAAAGAAAAACAAAACAGAATAGACAAGAAAGAAATCAAAACCAGT
>JAQZBX010074626.1:0-14726 GCA_029593785.1 Cabassous unicinctus
TGAAAGGAAATCTAGAGTCTTCTAAACATTCAGTAAACAATCGTGAAATCATGGAAAAAGATCTCCTCTGAAGTATCAATTTACCAATACTCCCAATTAAAATTAACATTTTCTTTATCTCATATTCATTTCAGTTCATAATTTTAAATTAAACTCCTTTAAAACAGCTTTAATAAAGCCATTAATTCTTCAGTTTGTCCACAAGATGTAATATGGGGTCTCATATCAATAAACCTGATAAACAACAAACGTTGTTCAAGAACAGCCAGAAAATCACCTATGTATGTCAGTACCAACAAATGGATTGAGAGGTGAATAATTTCTTCTTCCTTCTGGTTTTTCTTTATTTATTATAATTATTAAAGATTTACTGAAAAGGTTTAATAATGATTGAAGCAATGAATGCACAACACTGTGATTATACCAAGGACCAGGGAATGTACACATTGGATAAAAAAGACACTGGTTTAACATGTCTCAATTAAACAGATTAGTTTTAATAATCATGTGATGTCAGGAAATATACACCCAATTTGATCCATGGATAACAGTTATTTGTCATGTTTCAGAAATTTCCTAATTTAAAAACTGAATCACAATTCAAGTTTCTATTGGTAATGGGACCACTGTAAGGTGTTATGTCTCTTCATTTTCTATGGTTGAGATTTCTGCTTTAGATGGCAAATTTATGTATATTCATTTACGATTGATTTGCATGACTTAAAATATATATTAAGATAAAGAGTGTTGTGTCAAATATGAAGTTTTGGAAATATCTATTTCTCTAAAGTAGTGTTCCTTTTGTGTGTATTCATTTTCGTGGGCTATAATGATATGTGCAAAGAATGGAGGGCGGTACAGTCTACTGATATACTAGGTCCTTGACTTTTAAGATCCATTCTTCACCCCCATGATATCTTGTAAACATTTCAGTCACTCTTTGTCACCTTGTGGATGCTACATCTCCCTTATATTCCTCTGAGTGTTAACAAGGTCCTTCTTAAGGCATAGGAGAAATTTGGACTCGCAGATTTATTTGTATTCTGACTTCCGGATTTTCATTTGTGTATATGTGGATTCTGATTCTTTGTAACAATGAGATTGATTTTATTTACAAAGCTTTCTAAAAAAAAAACAAAATATATCATAAGAGCAGTAATTTATGTATGGATAACTGCATCAGAATTTCGCTGAACTCGAGAAAAGCACAGTGATGTCCAGAAAACAGAAAAGTTTTCCTTGAAACAAAAATCAGAGCCTTCTAAATATTCAGTAAACAATCATGGAATCGTGGAAAATGATCTCCCCAGAATTATCGGTTTACCTACACTCCCTTTAAAATTAACATTTCTTTTAGTTACTATTGTAAATAGTATTTTTTCTTGAAAACTTGCTCAGATTGCTCATTAGTGGTATACAGAGTTGCCACTGATTTTTGAGTATTAATCTTACAGCCTGTAACATCAACGAACTCCTTTATAAGTTCTAGAAGCTTTGTTGTAGATTTCTCAGGATTTTCTATGTATAGGATCATGTTGTCTGCAAATAATGAAAATTTTACTTCTTCTTTTCTAATCTGGATGCGTTTTATATCCTGTTCTTCCATCAGTGCTAGAACAATTACTTCTAAGGCAATGTTAAATAGGAGTGATAGTGGGCATCCTGGTCTTGTTCCTGATCTCAGAGGGAAGGCTTTTCGGATTTCACCATTGAAGATGATGTTAGCTTTGAGTTTTTCATATATACCCTTTGTCATATTCAGAGAGTTTCATTCTATTCCTATTTTTGGCAGTGTTTTTATCAGGAAAGACTGCTGCATTTTGTCAAAAGCTTTTTCCACATCTATAGAGATAATCATGTGATTTTTTTCTTTCAATCTGTTTATGTGGTGTATAACATTGATTGATTTTCTTATATTGAACCATCCTTGCATACCCAGGATGAAACCCACTTGGTCATGGTGTATAATCCTTGTGATATGTTGTTGAATGCGATTAGCAAATATTTTGTTGAGGATTTTAGCATCTAGGTTCATTAGAGAAATTGGTCTGTAATTTTCCTTTCTTGTGGTATCTTTGTTTTGGCATTAGGATAATTTTGGCATCGTATGATGAGATAGGCAATATTCCTTCTAATTCTATTTTTTGGAAGAGCTTAAGGAGAATTAGTTTTAGCTCTTTCCGGAATGTTTGGTAAATTTCAGCTATGAAGCAATCTATTCCTGGGCTCTTCTTAGTTGGGAGGTTTTTGATGACTGAGTCTATCTCTTTGCTTGTAATTCCACTGTTGAGTTCATAAATTTCTTCTTTCATCAATGTAGGTTGTTTATGAGATTCTAGAAACTTGTCCATTTCCTCTAAATTATCATTTTTGTTGGCATATAATTTTTCAAAGTAACCTCTTATGATACTCTATATCTGTGGAGTCATTAGTGACATCTACTTGCTCATTGCTTATTTTGTGTATTTGCATATGTTCTCTCTTTTTCTTTGTTAGTCTGGCTAGGCGTTTGTCAATTTTATTGATATTCTCAAAGAACGAGCCTTTGGGTTTTTTATGTTTCTTGTGCTTTCTTATTCTCTATTTCATTTAATTCTGTTCTAATCTTTGTTATTTCCTTCCTTCTACTTCCCTTTGCTTTAGTTTGCTGTGTTTTTTCCATTTCCTCCCAATGTGCACTTAATTCTTCAATTTTAGGTCTTTCTTCTTTTTTAATATATGAATTTATGGCTAATTATTTCCCGCTCAGGACTGCTTTCAGTGCATCCCATAGGTTTTGATATGTAGTGCTGTCGTTTTCATTAGTTTCAAGGTAATTACTGACTTCTTTTGAGATTTCCTCCTTGACCCACTCTTTGTGTAATAGTGTGTTGCTTAACTTCCATATCCTTGTGCCTAACCTGTTTCTCTGGCCGATAGTGATTTCCAATTTCTTTCCATTATGATCAGAGAAATCACTTTGTCTAATCTCAAGATTTCCTAATTAATTGAGAGTTGTTCTTTGGCCAAGTATGTGGTCTGTCTTGGAGTATGATCCATGTGAACTCGAGAAGAATGTAAATCCTCCTGTATTTGGGTGTAGTGCTCTGTAAATATCTATTAAGTCAAGGTCCTCTAATGTATTGTTGAGAGCCTTTGTTTCTTTATTGATTCTCTGTCTTGATGTTCTGTCTAGTGCTGATGAATGGTGTATTAAAGTCCCCTGCTATAATTCTAGAGGCATTTATTTCTCCACTTAGTTTTTCCAGAGTTTTTCTCATTTATTTTCAGGCACTCAGATTAGGTGCATAAATGTTTATGATTGTTCTCTCTTCTTGAGTGTTTACTCCTTGTACTAATATATAGTGTTCATTTTTGTCTCTTACAATAGTTTTGCATTTAAAGTCTATTTTGTCTGATATTAGAACAGCTACTCCTGCCATTTTTGGCTGTTAGGGTGTAAAATTGTATTCCAGCCATTCACTTTCAGCTTCCTTGAATCCCTGGGTCAAAGGTGGGTTTCTTGTAGACAGCATATAGATGGATCACATTTGCTCATCCGTTGTAACAATCTGTGACTTCTGATTTGTGAATTTCATTCATTAACATTCAGTGTTAATACTCACAACGAATTTCTTACATCAGCCATTTTTTCTTTCGGTTAATGTATGTCATATGTTGTTTTGTTTCTGTTTTTGTCTTTTTAGTTGTTTTTAAACTCTCCTCCAACTCTATCTCCCTTGTTTTTTCCTTTCAACTTGCATAATTTCCTTCAGTATTTCATGAAGTGCAGGTATCTTATGACATACTGTCTTAATTTCTGTTAATCTGTGAATATTTTGAACTCTCCATCATTTTTGAATGCCAGTTTTGCTGAATAGAGCTTTCATGGCTGGGACATTTTTTCTTTTAGTACTTTGACTATCTCATACCACTGTCTTCTTGCCTCCATGGTTTAAGCTCAAAAATCAGCACTTAATCTTATAGTGCTTCCCTTGTATGTGATTGTTCTCTTTTCTCTTGCTGCCTTGAATATTTTCTCTTTGTCTTGAGCATTGGACATTTTGGTAAGTATATGTCTTGGAATTGGCTTGTTGGGATTTATACAGTTTGGGGTGTGCTGTGCTTCCTGGATCTGCACATCCATCTCTCTCAATGGAGTTGGGAAGTTTTCAGCCATTATTTCCTTCAACAGTCCTTCTGGTCCCTTTCCTTCCACTTCTCCTTCTGGGTTGCCCATAATGCCAATATGTGTGTGTTTTGCATTGTCGGTTAATTCCCTGAGTCTCTGCTAAATTTTTTCTATATTTTTTCTCTCTGTTCTGCTATCCGTTTGATTTCAGATGTATTGTCTTCCACATCACTAATTCTTTCTTCTGTCTGTTCAAATCTGCTGTTATGTGAATCCAGCTTCCTTTTGATTTCTCGGATTTTGTCGTTGATCACCATCATTTATGTTATCTTTTTTTGTATGCTTACAATTTTTTCACTATGTTCTCCCAGTGTCTTCTTTATATCCTTAATCTTTACTTTCACTTCTTTAAATTGGTCCATGATATTTGTTTGGTAGACTTTTAATAGGTGTTTGATGTTCAGCATCACAAACTTGTTTTTAGTTTGTTCATGGGACTTGTCTATGTTTTCCTGTTTCTCAGTGTGGTTTGTAATTTTTTATTGCCCTCTATTCATCATTTTATCTTGAAGGGTTTATTCAGTTGATTTGCTTCTCTCTCTCCTCTAGAGTTTTATTAAGCTGGTGGTTCTGCGTGTGTGTTTTCTTTCCTTTTGACACTTTTCTTCTTATTTTATTTCCTTGCTTCTTTCTTTGGTCCCTTGAAGGCAATAGATTAGGGCCAGAGGATTTGAAGACGTGAAAAAATAAGAAGGATATTAGTAATATTGATAAAAGTTAGAAGAGGGGCCAAATAAGGCTTAATGAAATGAATATTTAACTCATGTAGGCAGTGTAGAATAATAGGAATAACAGTGTAGTTCCTACAATGAACTGGGAAATCAAAAGAGGTATATATATATAAAATGGTTTAGAAGGCTAGATTTTTGAAGAGGGAGTGAAAGAGTAAAGAAAGGGCTGAAAGGAAAAAATTAAAATTAATAATAAAGTAGGAAACAAAAGAGACAGAATAGAAATTGACACCCTTAAGTGGTGGGTATATGAAAAAATGTGGTATGGAAGAACCACAACAGAAAGTAGAAGGCAGAAAGTTGCAGAAAGGAAAAGAGATAGTTTGGAAAACAAAATCAATATAAAAAAAGAATGGGAAATCACTGAAGAAGAAGCACAGCAAAGAAGAGACAAGCTAGCAGCACCTAATTTTAAAAAATATTAAAGAGAAAAGAAAGGGTGGAGGAAAGAGGAAAGAAAATAAGAGGAAATAAATAAACAGAGAAAAACCAAACAACCAAGCAGGCAAGCAGTCAAACGAAGCTAAGGAGGATCAGTGTTCCTTCTAGGGTCGTTGAGGATCCTCTCAGGCTGCTTGTGTTTATCAATCAATTTCCCTGCAGTGTTCTAGCTGCAGGTTTTATATCTTCTTTTAGCTATTAAACTAAAATAAAAAGAAGAATTATTTTTCATTTTTTAATGTGACTGTCTTTTATTTGTTGCCAAATACAGGACCCAAAATAAGTCCTCTTCTAGACCATCCCCTTTACCAAGGTGACCCTAACTAGGCTCGTGGAAACTAAAGAAGCAATACACACTTCGTGGACTACCCAGGGGTGCTGAAGCTCTGATGCTAGTCAGTGCAGAATGATAAAAGCGGCAGACTCGACCCCTCCTGGAGCCGAGTCTCAGCGTCACCGGGCTGCTTGGTAAATCAGGTTTCTCAGCAGATTCGCCCCTCCCCTCAGCCTGGCTCTGCTTCAAGCCAGCTTATCTGCTCCACAAAGGTATGAGGGGGTCCAGGCTGCCAAATCAACGTTAAAGAATCCCCTTTCTGCCTTGTGTCAGAATCCTCCCTCTCTCAGAGATTGCTTCTTTTCCCTGGCTTGGTGTTGTTTGGGGCATATACCTGGGTAGCTAGGTAAATCAACTCCATCAGTAGATTTACTCCTCCCCTCTGCCGGGTGTTGATTCAATCGAGCTGTTTTGTTTGCTGCATGGGGTTCCAAGCAGCCAAATCCACAGAAAGGAAAGCTCTCTCAACCTTTTAGCAAAGCCCTCACACTCACACAGAAAGCTCCCCTCACCGGGACCTGCCAGCCAGCTGCCAGGCTGGGAGTCGTGGCACAAGTCAGCTTTTACCCCCCTAAATGTGGGGTTTAGCCATATGTGTTAACCACCATAGGCAGGCTAAAAACACACGAATCTCTACCAATCAGTCCATGCCATTGATCTGCACAGATATATGTCCCAAAATTCTCATTCTATGCATCCACAACAGAGAAACCTGGATAGGTCCATGTCCACAATTCACCATCTTTCCAACAGCTTTAAAAAAGCCATTCATTGCTCACTTTGTCCACATGATGTAGTATGGGATCACATATTAATAAAACTTAGAGATAAACAAAAAATTTTTTCAAGCACACTCAGAAAAATACCTATGCATGTCAGTGTCAACAAATGGATTGAGAAGTGAATAATTTCTTCTTTATTCTTGGCCAGAGGCTTTCTGAAACACAGCTAATAACCCTTATCCATGACTCAACTTTAATGTACCATTCCTGTCATGCCCACGATTTTTAAAACAAATCTGTTTTAATGAGAGATATAAACCAATATATTTCTTATCCAATGTGTACACCCCCCGGTCCTTGGTATATTCACAGTGGTGTGCATCATCGCTTCAATCACTATGAAACCTTTACAATAGCACTATAATAATTATAATAAATAAAGAAAATAACAGAAGAATGAAGAAGAAATTATTCACGTCTCAATCCATTTGTAGACACTCACATACATAGGTGTTTTCTGGCTGTCCTTGAACTAATTTTTTGTTTATCTATCTGTTTTATTGATATGTGATCCCATTCTACATCAAATGGTCAAAGTGAACAATGAATATATTTAAAGCTGTTGAAAATGTCTTTATGTAAAAATTATGAACTGAAACGGATATTAGGTTGAAAGAAAATGTTAATTTTAAAAGGGAGTGTAGGTAAATCTACAATTCTGAGGAGATCATTTTCCATGATTTCAAGATTGTTTACTGAATATTTAGAAGGCTCTGGATTTTATTCAAGGAAACCATTCCAGATTTTCTGGCCATCATTGGGCTGTTCTCAGGTGCAGAGAGATTGTGATGCAGTTACCTATAAATAAATACCAGCTCTTATGATATATTGTAACTTTTTAGAATGTATTGGAAGTAAAATCAAGCTCATTCTTACAAAAAAAGAAAAAAGAATTCACATATAGTTCAATTTAAACACATGAACTCAGTAAAAATATCCACCAGCCTCCAAATTACTTCTATATCTCAAGAAGGACCTTGCCAACACCCAGAAGACAAAAGGGACTTGTAGTGGTCCACAAATTTAGAAAGAGTTACTGAAATGTTTACAAGATGTCATAGGGGACAGGAATGGTTCCTAAAATAAAGGAAATAATCCATCAAGCAGATTGTACCACACTCCATTCTATGCAGGTGTGATTATAAATTCCAACAATGTTGAAACACAAAAGGAAGACCACTTTAGAGAAATAGGGAATTCCAAAATTTCATATTTGTCTCCTACCACCCTATCTGTCTTAATATACAATTTTAGTTATGCATATCAATCATACATGAAAATACATATACTTGAACACTAGAGCGGAAATCTCAACTATAGAAAGTAAAGGGGCATAACTACTTACAATGGTCCCATCTCCAGCAGTACTTGAAATGTGATTCATTTTTAAAACTTGGCCAGAGCATCTTAGAAACACGACTAATAATAATTATCCATGGCTCCACTTGGGTGTACAATTCCTGATATGCCCAGGCTTTTTAAAACAAATCTGTTTTATTGAGACATATTAAACTCATATCTGTTGATCCAAAGTGTACATTCCCTGGTCTTTGATATATTCACAGTTGTGAGCATTTGATTCTTCAATCATTAATAAACCTTTTCAATACCTTTATAATAATTATAACATACAAAGAAATACCAGAAGAATAAATAAGTAATTATTAACTTCTCAATCCATTTGTTGACACTAATATACATAGGTATTTTTCTGGCTGTCCTTGAACAAATTTTTGTTTATCTATCAGTTTTATTTATATGTGATCCAATACTATATCATGTGGAAAAAAGAGAACAAAGAATGATTTTCCTAAAGCTATTAAAAAGATCTTAATTTTAAAATAATGAACTAAAATGTATATTAGAATGAAAGAAAATGTCAATTTTAAAAGGGAGTGTATGTAACTTGATAACTCAGAGGAGATCTTTTCCCATGATTTCATGATTGTTTACTGAATATTTAGAAGGCTCCATATTTTGTTTCAAGGAAATCATTCCTAATTTCTTGGACATAATTGGGGTGTTCTCAAGTGCAGAGAGATTGTGATGCAGGTATCCATATATAAATACTTGCTTTTATGACACATTGTAATTTTTAGAAAGCATTGTAAATAAAATCAAATTCAGTCAAACAAAGAAACAGAATCCACATATACACAAATGAAAACCCAGAAATGCATAGTACAAATATCTCCCAGCCTGCAAATTTCTCCTATGGATTATGAAGGAGCTTGCCATTACCCAGAGGGGAAAAGGAATTTGTTGGGTCCACAACATGACACAGAGTGACTCAAATGTTTCCAAGATATCGTGGGGGAGAGGAATGGTTCATAAAAGTGAAGGACCTAATCCATCAAGCACAGTGTACCGCCCTCCATTATTTAACATGTAATTATAATTTCCAACAATGAAGAAACACAAAAAAGAGACGACTTTAGAGAAATAGGTAATTCTAAAGCTTCATAGTTGTCTATCACCACTCTCATTCTATTAATATGCATTTTTAGTGATTCATAACAATCATACAGGAACATAAATAAAAGTGAAGTCTAGAGCAGAAATCACAAACTTAGAAAATCAAGAGGAATAACACCTTACATTGGTATCATCTCCAGGAGAAACTTGAATTGTGATTCATTTTTAAAATTGACCAGAGCATTTCTGAAACACGACTAAAAGCTATTATCCATGGATAAAATTTGGTGTACAATTCTTGACATTACCACAATTTTAAAAACAAATCTCTTTTATTGAGACATACTAAACCAATAAATTTTTTATCCAATTTTTTCATTCCCTAGTCCTTGGTATATTCACAGTGGTGTGCATTCATCTCTTCAATCATTATTAAGCTTTTTAAATAGTACTGTAAAAATGATAATGAGTAAATAAAACCAGAAAAATAAAGAAGAAATTATTCACCTCACAATCTATTTGTTGACACTGACAGCATAGGTGTTTTTCTGGCTAGCCTTGGACACCTTTTTAGTTCATCTATCAGTTCAATTGATATGTGATCACATGCTACATCATTTGGACCAAGTGAACAATGAATGGTGTTTTTAAAGCTATTAAAATGGTCTTTCTTTTAAAATTATAAACTAAAACGGATATTAGTTTGAAAGAAAATGTTAATTTTAAAGGGAGTGAATGTAAATCAATAATTCAGAGAATATCTTTTTCCATGATTTCAAGATGGTTTCCTGAATGTTTGGAAGGCTCCAGATTTTCTTTCTAGGAAACAGTTCTTGATTTTCTGGATATCAGTATGCTGTTCTTGAGTGCAGAGTGATTGTGATGCATGTATCCATATATAAATACCTGCTCTTATGACATATTGTAATTTTTTAGAAAGTATTGGAAATGAAATCAAACTCATTCTTACAAAGGAACAGAATCTACATATACACAACTCGAAATCCAGGAAATCCGTGTTCAAATAGCTCCCAGCCTCCAAATTTCTACTATGGCTTATGAAGGAGCTTGTAAATCCCCAGATGAGAACAAGGGACTTGTAGTGTCCACAAGGTGACAAAGAGTGACTCAAATGTTTAGAAGATATCATGGGGGAGAAGAATATTTCATAAAGTTCAATGGCATAATCCATCAAGCAGAGGGTACCGCCCTCCATTCTATCCACACGTGATTAAAGCCTCCAACAAAGAATAAGCATAAAAGAAAGACCGCTTTAGAGAAATAGGTATTTCCAAAGTTCAATATTTGTCTGTCACCACCCTCTTTCTCTTAATATATATTTTTTTAGTACTGCATATCTATCACACATGAACTTACATAAATGAATTCTAGAGCAGAAATCACGACTTTAGAAAGTAAAGTGTCATAACAACTTACAGTAGTCCGATCTCCAGCAGAAACTTGAATTATGATTCAATTTAACAATTGGACTGAGCATTTCTGTAACATGACTACAAGCTATTATCCATGGCTCAATTTGGGTGTACAATTCCTGACATTCCCACGAGTTTTAAAACAAATTTCTTTTTTTTGAGACATACTAAACCAATAACTTTTTATCAAATTTGTTCATTCCTTTGCCCTTGGTATATTCACAAGGGGGGAATTCATCTCTTCAATCATTACTAAATCTTTTAAATAGTTCTGTAATAATTATAATAAAGAAAACTCAGAAGAATGAATGAGAAATTATTCACCTCTCAATCCATTTTTTGGCACTGACATATATACGTGTTTTTCTGGCTGCCATTGGACAACGTTTTTTCTTTATCTATTAGTTTTATTGATATATGATCCCATACTACATCATTTGGACAAAATGACCAATGAATGGTGTTTTTAAAGGTATTCAAAAGGTCTTTCTTTTAAAATTATGAACTGAATCGGATATTAGATTGAAAGAGAATGTTCATTTTAAATGGTGTGTACGTAAATTGATAATTCAGAGGATAACTTTTCCATGATTTCACGATTGTTTACTGAATGTTTTTAAGGCTCCTGATTTTTTTCCGAGGAAACCATTCATGATTTTCTGGACATTTGATTGTTCTTGAGGGCACAGGGATTGTGATGTAGGTATCCATATATAAATACCTACTCCTAAGATATATTGTAATTTTTCAGAAGAATTGGAAATAAAATCAAACTCATTCTTACAAAGAAACAGTACCCACATATAAAAAATCAAAACCCAGGAACTCCAGGTACAAATAGCTCCTAGCCTCCAAATTTCTCCTAAGCCTTAGGAAGATCCTTGCCAATACCCAGAAGAGAAAAAGGGACTTGTAAATTACACAAGGTGACAAACATTGACTCAAAGCTTTACAAGATATCATGGGGAAGAGAAAAGGTTCATAAAAGTAAGGACCTAATCCATCAAGGAGAATGTTCCAATGTCCATGCTATGTACACATGTTTATAGCCTCCAACAATGAAGAAATACAGAAAGAAGGCCAATTTAGAGAAATATGTAATTCCAAAATTCTTATTAGTATCTCACCACCCTCTATCTTTTAATATATGTTTTTAGTGAAGCATATCAGTCATAGATGAACACATAAAATTTAAGGCTAAAGCAGGAATCACAAACTTTGAAAATTATGGGGAATAACACCTTACAGTGATCCCATTTCCAAAAGAAATTTGAACTGTGATTCATTTTTATAATTGGACAGAGCATTTCTGAGACACGACTAATAACCATTACCCATGAGTCAACTTGGGTGTAAAATTCCTGACATCCCCACGATTTTTAAAACAAATCTGTTTTATTTAAGCCAATATCATTTTGTCCAAAAAATTCTTTCCCTGGTCCTTGTTACATTCACAGTGTTGTGCATTCATTTCTTCAATCATTATTAAACCTTTCCAATAGCTCTATAAAAATTATAATAAATAAAATAAACTCAGAAGAATAAAGAATATATGATTTACCTCTCAATCTGTTTCTTGAAACTGACATATATAGGTATTTTTCTGGCTGTACTTGAACAAGTTTTTTTGTTTATCTATCAGTTTTATTGATATGTGATCCCATGTAACAACTTGTGGACAAAGTGAACAATGAATGATATGCTTAAAGATGTTGAAAATTTCTTTATTTTAAAATCATGAACTGAAACATATTAGATTGAAAGATAATGTTAATTTTGAAAGGGAGTGTAGATAAATCGATAATTTCAAGGAGATCTTTTTCCATGATTTCACAAATGTTTATTGAATGTTAAAAAGCTCTGGATTATATTTCAAGTAAACCATTCCTTATATTCTGGACATCATTGGGTTCTATTAGAGTGCAGAGATAGTGTGATGCATGTATCCATATATAAATACCTGTTTTTATGACTTTTTGTAATTTTTTAAAGTTTCGCTAGTACAATCAAACACGGTCTTACAAAGAAACAGAATCCACTTATAAACTAATGAAAACCCAGGAACTCATATTACAAATACCTCCCAGACTTCAAATTTCTTTTATGGTGTATGAAAGAGCATGCCAACACACAGAAGAGAAAAAGGGATGTGTAGGGTACACAAGGTGACAAAGAGTGACTCAAATGTTTACAAGATATCTTGGTGGAGAGGAATGGTTCATAAAATGAAGGACCTAATCCATCAAGCACAATGTCCCGCCCTCCATTTTATGCAAGCATGAATATAGCATCCAACAATGAAGAAAGGGAAAAGGAAGACCACTTTAAAGAAATATGTAATTGCAAAGCTACATTTTTGCCTCTCACCACCCTCTTTCTCTTAATATATACTTTTAGTGATGCATATCAATCAAACATGAAGGTACATAAACTTGAAGTCTAGAACAGAAATCACAATCTTCGGGAAAAAAGGGGCATAACACCATAAAGTGGTCCCATACAAACATTTCCAGCAATAATTTGAATTGTGATTCATTTCCAAAAATTGGTCAAAGCATTTCTGAAACAAGGCTAATAACTGTTATACATGGCTCAACTTGGGTATAAAATGCTGATATCCCAATGAATTTTAATCACATTTGTTTTTTTGAGACATATTTTTTAATCTAATGTGTATATTCCCTGGTCCTTGGTATATTCACAGTGTGTGCATTCATCTCTACAATCACCATTAAACATTTTCAATAGCTCAATCATAATTATAATAAATATAGAAAAACCAGAACAGTAAGAAAAAATTATTCACCTTTCAATCCATTTGCTGACACTGACATATATAGGTGGTTTTCTGGCTTTCCTTGAACAACTATTTTTGTTTATCTATCAGTTTTATTGAAATGTGATCCCATAATACATCATGTGGACAAAGTGAACAATGAATGGCTTTTTAAAGCTATTGAAAAAGTCTTTGTTTTAAAATTATTAACTGAAACATATATTAGATTGAAAGAAAATCTTAATTTTTAAAAAGAGTGTAGGCAAATCAATAATTCTGAGGAGATCTTTTTCCATGATTTCAAGATTGTTTACTGAATGTTTAGAAGGCTCCAGAATTCATTTCAAGGAAACCATTCCTGATTTTCTGGACATCATTGGGATGTTCTCAAGTGAAGAGAGATTGTGATGCATGTATCCATATATAAATAACTGCTCTTATGACATATTGTAATTTTTTAGAAAGTATTGGAAATGAAATCAAACTCATTCTTACAAAGGAACAGAATCTACATATACACAACTCAAAATCCAGGAAATCCGTGTTCAAATAGCTCCCAGCCTCCCAATTTCTACTATGGCTTATGAAGGACCTTGTAAATCCCCAGATGAGAAAAAGGGACTTTTAGGATCCACAAGGTGTCAAAGAGTGACTCAAATGTTTAGAAGATATCATGGGGGGTAGGAACGGTTCATAGAAGTTAACGACCTATTTAATCAAGCAGAGTGTAACCCCCTCCATTCTATGCACGTATGATTATAGTGTCAAAAAAGGTGGACACACAAAGGGAATACCACTTCAGAGAAATAGTTAATTCCAAAGTTTCATAATTGTCTCTCACCACTCCCTTTATTTTAATATATATTTTTAGTGATGCATATTTACCATACATGAATTTACATAAACTTGAATTCTGGAGCAGAAATCAGGATCTTAGAAAATAGTCATTACACCTGACAATGGCACCATCTCCAGCAGTAAACTGAAGTGTGATTAATTTATAAAAATTGGCCATAACATTTCTGAAAGACGACTAATGACTATTATCCAGGGCTCCCCTTGGGTGTACAATTCCTGACAACTCCATTATTTTTAAAATGAATCTGTTTTATTGAGACATTCTAAACCAATAACCTATATATCCAATGTCTACATTCCCTGGTGTTTGGTATATTCACAGTGGTGTGCATTCATTGCTTCAATCATTAAGAAATCTTTTCCATATCTCTATAATATTTATAATATTTAAAGAAAAACCAGAAGAAGAAGAAGAAGAAATTATTCACCTCTCAATTGGATTTGCTGACACTGTCATGCATAGGTTTTTTCTGGCCATCCTTGAGTAAATATTTTTGTTTTTCTATCTGTTTTATTTATATATGATCTCATACCACACCGTGTGGAAAAAGTGAGGAATGAATGCTTCTTTAAAGCTGTTGAAAAGGTCTTTATTTTTAAAGTATGAAGTGAAATGTATATTAGATTGAAAGAGAATGTCATTTTTAAAAGGGAGTGCAAGATTAAGTTAGATTTAATATAGTCAATGATAAGAAAGTGATAGTATGGCACAAACACCTATAAAGGTATATAATTAGTCTGAAGTGATGAAAAAATTTACAACAAAATTTTAATTATTATAATCC
>JAQZBX010074627.1:0-14726 GCA_029593785.1 Cabassous unicinctus
GGCCAGGCTAGGGCCTGGCAGGGTGGGCTCTGATGCAGCTGCGCACAGAGGGGCTTGGAAGGCAGAGGCCTGAGCCCGGGGGCCTCGTGCTGTGGCCCCTGCCCCTCGGTCCCAGACTCCCAGGCCCCAGGATGGCTCTGGGTTCCCCTGGACAAAGGCCAGGGAGGGGGCTTGGCCAGCAGGTCTCATCTCTTCCAGAGGGATGGGGACTGCCCCGCCTTCCCTTCTGCCTGCTCCTGCCCTCAGACACCCCGGGGGCCCCAGGACCCCCAGTACCTCCAGTGAGTCTGGGAGCCCCTCCACCAGGGGTGACTGGGAATTCCTGGCCCACATGTGGCTGCCATTGGCAGATGGGGGGCAGGCTCCACCTGTTCCCCTTGACTAGTCACAAGGCTTGCCCGGCCCCCTGCCCTCCCCAGGCGCCCCCTAGTGACCCAATGCATTTCCTGAGCCTCCTCCCCACCCCCCACCTGCAGCCCCTCACCCGGCCCTGGAGGCTGGAGCCCCCGCCCAGCCCCTTCCTTCCCACCCTGCTGGGCCCAGCCTCTGGGGACCCTGGTGGTGGCCAGAGGGGCCTGGTTGAAAGCTGCAGCCACACTGCTCCTCTCCAGGTGCTCCACGGGGTCTGCAGGGCTGGGGGCCCTTCAGCCGTGACCCCCAGGGGGCTGCTCTCCAGGCCCCTCCTGCAGGAAACGCCTCCCCAGGACCCCTCTGCTGCAGGCAGGGTTGGAGCCCAGAGCTGCGCTCTCACGGCCAGCTGTGAGGGGGCCGTTGGCAGACAAGTCCTTGCCCCTTGAAAGCCCCTCCTCACATCCACCCTAGGCCCGAGGACAAGGGTCCGAGGCTGTGCTGGGCAGGGCCGGGGCTGGGGGCTCTCGCTGGGGCTGGGAAAATGGCCAGCTTGTTCCTGTCTCGGACTCCCCGGGAAGGGGAGGAGTGCAGGGGTTCCCAGGGCCCCGGGTAAGTCTCAGGGCGTCCCGGGGGCTGGCGGTGGGGTGAGGGGCTTGGCTCTTACCTTCCAGCACCCACAGAGAAAG
This sequence comes from Cabassous unicinctus, assembly GCA_029593785.1. NCBI lineage: Eukaryota > Metazoa > Chordata > Mammalia > Cingulata > Chlamyphoridae > Cabassous > Cabassous unicinctus. The sequence goes on from JAQZBX010074627.1 coordinate 1,038, forward strand.
GAGCGAGCCACCGCAGCCCTCCTGTCAGGGAAGTGGTGTGTTCTAGGCCCGTTGTGGGGGGTGGGCTCCCCAGGTGCAGACAAGCAGGGAAAGGGGGTGTACTGGCTCCTCCCCATGCACGCCCCTCATCACCCTCGGTGGGTGAAACTGATCACAGGTGGGGAAACTGAATCTTGGAGGGCTGTGCCACTCCACGGACACGTGCCAAATGCCTTCTGCATGCCAGGCACGGGGAGGTGACACTCGCAAGGTACCGTCAAGCACGGGCATCCTCGGCATAGGGTGGGAGGGCGTCCCGTTTTGCCCAGCGGGCCGTGGGACGGCTGCCCCCAGCCCGAAAAGCTCTCCTGGCTGCATTTTAGGGTTTTACTTACGTTGAAAGCAACACAGCTATTACACGAACGTGGCAGAAACCACGGAAGGTGGGGCACGCAGTGACCCCAGCAGCACCCAGGTGTCCTTGAGCACCTTCCAGAACGTTCGGCAGGGTGCCGGCGGGACGCACCTTCTCTGCCAGCACGCAGCGCCCTCCACAAGGATGCCAGCCCATGCCCACCCCACACCGGGTGGGGTGCCTGGGGGCCCCAGCAGCAGTCGCCGGGTCAGAGGGCAGGCTGGTGGGCGGAGACCTCCAGACCGCGCCCCTTGGAGGCGGAGCCAGGTGCCCCCCCACCGTGCGCTACCGCTGGGTCGGTGGTCGCTGTGGGAGCTGCTCGCCGCCGCCCTCCGTTTTCTGTTTCTCTTGAACGTCTTTTGAAGTTGCTAGGCTTTTCTTGCTTCAGATATGTCCTTTGCCCCCTTCCCACTGGAATTTTTATTTGTGGGAGCGCTTTATGTTTTAAAATCAGCTGCATTGCTGGGCTGTGTGTTGGGCAGCGTTTCCCACCTCCTCGTTTGTCCTTTGGCTCTTTAGGTGGTTGTTTCCATGCAGATTTTTTAAATAACTTTCACCTAGTCAGCTTTACCGGGCTTTCTTCTATGGCTTTTGAGTTTTGGACCTTTTTAAAAAAATGTTCTCCCTTCCTCATGGCTGCTTCCGGGCTCTTTTAAACCTTGACAATGTTGAGTCATCTAGAATTTATTTTGTTTGAAATGTGAGGGAGGAACCCAACTTCATTTCTTCCCAGCTGACCACCCAGTTTTCCCAGTACCATCTATTAAATAACCAGTTTTTCCTCTCTGATTGTGAATGCCATATTTATCTTGTGTATTTGGGGCTGCTAAGCTCTCCAGTCTGTTGCATTGATTTGTCTGTCTATTCACGCACACAGTCTGGGCTCGGGGCTTCTTAAATTATTCGAGACTCGTTTTAAAACTTGCACTGAGGACAGCTGGCCTTCTTCTAACTCCCTCCCTGGGTTTCCTGGCCCCTGGTGCTCACAGCTCTGTCCAGGGAACTGCAGAATCCACCTGCCCGTTTACCCTGAAAACTTCTGCTGGGGTCACATCAAGCTGTTTCTTCACTTAGGAACAGACAATATCTTTATGACGTTGGACCTTCTCGTCCAAGAGCACGTCCGTCCTCCCGTTTGCCGCACATGGAAGGTCATTTCCTGGCCTTTGGTGAAACGTTAGAGTTCTCATGGATCACATACATTTCCCCTCCGTCCTCAGAGTTCGTCTTTCTCGTTGTGGCTGTAAGTGGGCTCTTTCCTTTCGTCACGTCTTCTGTCTCGTCTGTGTAAAGGCGGTTGTGTCTGTGGGGCATCTTTGTAACCCGCTTTCTTACTCCAAATTCCTGCTTGTGATAGTGTTATTTTATTCCCCTTGGTTTTTGCAGGTGTGAAACCACGTCACCTGCAAATCATTGCTTTACCTCCTTTCAGAGTTTCTAATTTATGCATCACAATTTCACCCCCTCCTTTCAGAGTTTCTAACTCTAATTCCTTTTTCTTTTTCAGCAGTGTTGAATACCTCTAAAATTTTGCCAAAGCCCAGTGGTGGCACCAGGCACAGCCATTCCTGTGCGGTGCCAGGGATCGAACCCAGGGCCTTGTGCGTGGGAAGCAGGTTCCCAGCCCCTGAGCTATGCCTGCTCCCTCTTCTTGACGCTGATGGAACATGCTTGTGCTTTCCACTAGGTGTGTGCTGGTTTAGGGGCCGAGACAGACATTGTCATTTTACATGAAATCCACTATTCTTATTTTATTAGGAGATTTTTAAAAAAAAATCAAGAGTAGGTATTGAATAAGATTCGGTGCTTTTTCAGCGGCTGTGGATGTAATAGAATAATTTTGCCTCTTGGAGCTGTTAGTTTGGTGAGTTGTTGGAATGCACTGTCCTTGCATTTCATCAGAAATCCGGCTTGGTCACTACTGCTGCTCTTTTGACGTGCTGCCGGCTTCTGCTTGCTGATGTCTTATTCGGGATTTTGGCATTGATATGTCATTAAAAAGATGGCAGATTTTTACGAGTCTGGTATAATCAGTATGCTTAACTCATAAAAGTATTCTTTTTCTGCAATCTCAGACACTTTAAATAGTATTGGCATCAGCTGTGCCTTAGAGCTTGGCGGATTTTTCTGGCAAAATCTGAGCCTGGCGTTTGGGGCTCAGATTAAGGAAGAAGGTCGTCCTTCTTCTCCGTGTGCTTGGCCTCTTGGGGCTTTCTCGTGCTTCCGGCAGGGGTCTCTGCCCCCCCGTCCGGCTGGAGCCCCGAGTGACGGCGCAGGAGGGCCTGGTCCCTGCTGGCATAGGGAGAACGGGGCTCCGCGTACGAGCTCCGTGACCTGGTGCTGGTCACGGCAGTGCAGGCCAGAGACCGCGCTTGAGGCCAGGGCGGGAAGAGAGCGTCTGTCAGACAGGAGCCTCTCCCCTCAGGAAGGGAGGCTCCGGGCCGGGCCAGGCCTGGGTCCCTCGGCTTTCGGAGGCTCCTGGTGGCCTGGGGGCTGGGGAGGACAGCCATGGACAGGGCCCCTCAGTGGGCACAAGGGAAGGAAACTCCTGCCCCAGGGCGGGACGGCCGCGTGTCCTCTCAGCCTCTCCCCATCCTGTATCTCCAGGGAGAACCCGGACCACCTGGACAGATGGGACCCGAGGGTCCTGGAGGTCAGCAGGTCACCGGGGGCCCAGGGCTGCACCATCCAGGGGTCCGTATGTGTTGCCTGCCCCCACCCCCCTCCCTGCCTCCTTGCTACTGAGTTCATTTTCGGAATTACCCCCCACCCCGGGCCCACCAGGGGTCAAATGAGAGAAGGGGACCATGGCCTCCGGGCTTACAGGTAACATGCGGGCTGGGTGGGCCCGGGCAAGGGGCAGTGCTCCAGCCGCGGGGCATCCGCTCTTGGGGGCAGGGCCTCCGCCTGGGCTTTGACCCTGACCCGGGCCTGGCCGGCCACCTCTGCTCTTTCAGGGCCAGCCTGGGGACCAAGGCACCCCCAGGAGAGTTGGCCTCAGGGTCCAAAGGTACTTGTTCTGGGTCCGGAAGGTTCTATGGCGGTGGCAGAGAAGCTGGCCCAGGAGAGGCTCTCGGAGACAGGCCGTGGGGTGGGGGAGGGGGGAGCACACAGGGCCTCTGCAGGGGGGTGGGTGCAGGCCCGCCCACCCCCACTAGGCCTGTGTGGGCCACTGGCACTCGGGAGGACACGGCTGGGTGCGCGGCACTGTGACCCTGCCACGTCACCCCACCCTTCAGGGACTGAGAGCCCCGGACTGGGCTGCCCGGACCCCCTGGCCCCAGGGGAGGTGGCTGCTCCCTCCGTGAGCCCCCTGCCCTCACCTCTCTCCAGCCCCACAGGTGCCCTCGAGGGTCCTCGGGGCTGGGGGCTGGTCTCAGAGGAAGGACTGAACACGTGCCCCTCATCCAGCGCCCGCCGTGGCTGTGCGTCCTGGAGGACCTGTCCTCCCTGGTCTGGAACCTTCTGCAGGCTCCGGGGGACGCAGAAGCACTGGGTTTTCTGTGCCCTGTGCCGGGAGCTCTGTGGGGGCCTCCCTGGCGAGGGTCCTCCTCGCCCCCACCAGGGCACCTTAGCATGGAAGTGCAGCATTTACGCAGCCCCCCCATCACAGCCTGCGCCCCAGCTCCGGGGGCGGGACGGTGCCTGGGGGCTGCGGGTCGGCCCAGGCCCTGCTCCCCAGCTCCTCTGCCTCTGAGCGTCCTGGGCAGCTCGGCGGACGGCAGCCCTGAGGCTGCAGCTGGGGGTCGACTGCTCCCCTCAGAGGCACCTTCGCGCCGGCCCCCCGAGCCTGTGCGGGGAACACGGTGCTGGAGTGGTTCTGAGCAGCCACCTCGTCAGCCCCCTCCCTGCGTGCGTGCTGGGGAGGCCGGGGGACCCTCCTGTAAGGGGCCGCCTTCTTGGGGGTTCCAGCTTGTGGGTGAAGTCCTCAGTGCAGAAATCACACTGCTGGGCGCCCGTGGGAGGGGTGCGGGGCTGTGAGGAGGGCCCATCTGGGGTGCAGGTAGAGGGGCTGGTGGGCGGCGGGCCTTGGGGAGGGCGTGGGGCTGCGGCCAGCCCAGGCTCCTGCAGGGCTTCCAGGGCGTGGCGGGGGCAGGGGGCACAAGCGGGGAGCGAGGCCCCCAGGGGCCGTGGGGTCCACGGTAAGTCCCCCTCCCACCTACACAGCCCCGATGCCAAAGGCGGGAACTGGGGCGGGGGGAGGTGCTGGGTGCTCCGTGGAGGGGACGGTGGGGTGGGGGCTCAGCAGCTCCAGGCTCCAGAGGCACAGACAGCTGGCTTCTGGGGCCTGGGGGCGCCGGGGGCCTGGCTCTGGGCTGTGGGAGGGTCTGTTCTCCTCGGGGCAGTGTCCTGGCTGTTAGAGACCACCCCCAGCCCGCCAAGCCCACAGAGGCAGGTCCTCTGGGCTTGCCCCTGCGGAGGCCCCTTGTCTGCAGGCCCTGCCGTGCCGGGGCAGTTTCCCCGACCCCCCCTCCTCTGTGCGGGCTGGTCAGGGAAAGGCGGCGGCTCCCGTGTCAGGGCCCCACCTCACAGACCCCACCCGGCAGCTGAGCTGGCGGCCGCGCCGTCCCGGGTGCCCAGGCCGCACCTGCCTTCCCTTCCAGGGCAGCCGCAGTCCCTCGCCGCCATCACCAGCTGGGAGCCAGGCCTGCGCCGCTGTGCTTTAGAGTAAATGCTCCAGCCGCTCCCCAAGCCCAGGGTCCCGCCTGCGGAGCAGCCGGCAGCGTCCCCGCGCCTCCCCGCGCCCCGCACACCCGGCCAGCCTGGGGGGAGCCCTCCTTCACCCAACAATTAGCGCGCCCGCGCCCTGAGGACCCCGGAAACCCTCCACGGTGCTCACAAAGCGGCGGACGAGCACCGGCGTGGGCAGCCGGGGGCCCCGCACAGCGCCGGGGGGCTCCTGGAACCAGGCCCCACCTCCGCCCTGGGTGCCCCTCCCCCAGCTCACGTGCGGAGGCTCGACTCCTCCCTCCGCCGGAACACCAGGCCCATCCTCATCCTCGGGGATGGTGGAGCCCGGCGGGCCAGAGGTGCCAGCCCCTCCCCGTCGAGGGAGGAGATCTGGGGGGACGTGTGACATCCCTCGTCCTGGCCTGGCTGGAGCCGTGCTCTGCGGCGGCCCAGGGCAGCCCCATGGAGACGTGGCCCCTTCCCCAGCTGTCCGTCCTCCCAGGCGTGGGGAGGGCAGGATGGGGCTCTCCTGAGCCTACGCAAAGGGGCAGCCGCGGCAGGAGTGTCGCAGTGTCGCCTGGCTTCCTCCGTCCCCAGAACAGCCCGTTCCCCAAATGCCCATGAAATACGAGCTGCCCCCCCCCCCCAGGGCCACCGGGTGGGCCTGGCTCCCAGGGAGCGGGCAGCCCCCCGCTTCCCGGCCCTGAAGCCCCTTCCTCCTCTCGCCTCCTTGCTGGAGGTCTGTCCGAATGACCTTGTCAGGCGTCCGTCCATCTGATGGCCTGCGGGCCGGGGGACAGACGGTGTGGGGGCTGTGACGGGTTTGTGTCGGCCACCGCAGCAGCAGGTCAGAAACTGAGATGGACGGAGAGAGCCACTGGGAGCGACGGCCCCGTGGGAGAGGGCACAAGTGGGGGCGGGGTGGGGCGGGACCCGTTCTGGACTGCATGGGCTCCTCCCTAGCACTTCAGGGACTGGGGGCGCCAGAGCGGGGAGCCCCTGCCCAGGACCCATGGTGCCCCCACTTGTCCTGTGCGTGTGCATTCTGGGGAGACAGGGCCCAATCTTGTGGGACCTCCTGCCCAGGGCACGCTGCCCACTGTGCCTGAGTCCCAGCCACCAGGTAAGGGGGCGCATTGCATTTTGGGACCCACTTGCCCTTTTCTGTAGCCACCTGTGTAGACAAGGCTGGCAGGTGAGTCATGCGGTGGGGGGTGCCTGTTTGGGACTCAGAGACCCCAAGTGCCCCTGTCCCCTGAATTTTCAGCCTCAGTTTGAGGGCTGGACCAACTGCCCAGGCCCAGGGGCTCTCACCCCCTTTGACGCCTGCACCCCTTGGCTCCCAGAGCGCTCTCTCCTCCCCAGTCCCCCCAGATGAGCCTGGAGTCCTGAGTCGGACGGGCAGCTCTGGACTGCAGGGGAGCAAGCCTCCAGGACCCCCTGTTGGGGTACAAGCCCGGGAAGGAGGGACTGCCAGGGGGCAGCCGGGATGCGGGAGCACGAAGAGGGTGCAGATGTGGTGGTAATCCTGGGAGCAATGAGCCACGTGGGCCCGATGGGGCATCATGCTGTGCAGGTGGGGGGAGCCAGGGGCAGGTGGGGAGGCACCCGCGAGGCAGGTCAAGCGGCAGACGCTGGGTGAAGGCTGTAGGCACGGGGGGCCCGTGGAACGTGGGTGGTGCCACGGTGGCTCGTGGGAGCACAGGCTGCAGAGGAGCCAGTCATTGCAGGTGGGGCCAAGAAGCCCAAGAGCCCCAGGGAGGGCCTGGGGCCACAGTAGGGGTGGTGGGAGCCCCTGGGCTTGAACCACACAGCAGTGCTGTGGGGATGCTCCCATCAGGGCAGGGGGAAGGTGGGAGCTGGGGCCCCCGCGAGTCCACTGAGGCCTGGCTGGTGGGAGGGTGGTGAGTGCCCCCCGCTGCCCGGGTCGGCTCAGCGGGAGCCCCTGGCTGCCAGCAGGTCCTTGAGCAGTGACAGGAGAGCATCGCACGTGGCAGGTGAGGGGCCCCCGCAGGGGGAGGTGTGGGGACGCGGAGGAGGGGCCAGCGGGCCCATGTGGGGGCAGGACCTGGGTCAGCTCAGTCGGGCTGGGGGGCAGTAGCAGCAGGAAGGAGGGTGCGTGCACCTTGCATGGTGTTGTGGAGCCCTCGTGAGTGGACTGGCCACAGAGTGGCAGGGGCTGGGGTCGGGGCCAGCGGAGCCAGCGAACAGCCCACGGGGCAGGGCTTGGGGCACTGCAGACCCAGAGTGGCTGGCAGCGCCGGCTTCGGGCAGAAGTCCCAAGCCGCAGCTGGAGGTGCAGCAGGACTGGGGGGAGTCCAAGGGCCGTGGGAGACCCGGGGGTATGGTGGGGGCGCGGCTTGCAGCTCCGGGTGCACAGCTCCAGGTGGCCTCCGCCCCATCTGCGCTGAGACCTCACTGAGGGCAGGGGCGGGGGCAGGGATGGGGGATGGGACAGGCGCAGGTGGGTGCTCTGGGTGGGGGTGGGAGCAGGGACGCCTGTGGGACCCCATGGGGGCCCCGCCTGTGGTGGGAGCAGGCCAGGCAGGAGCGGGGGTTGGGTGTAGGGTGTGAGGGGAGGGGGTGTGCTGGTGGCCGGGCCCAGGGCTGACCACGAGGAAGCCTGTCCGGGGGCCCCGCAGGTCGGCCTCGGAGGACACTCGGTGTCTCTGGGGTTGCCAGGTGAGGGCCGGGCCCCTGGCCTGAGCGCTGTCCAGCTGACCACAGCCTCTCCTGGCCCTGTGCACCCCTCCTTTCCTGCCAGGCCCTACCCTCAGCCAAGTTCTCTGGACACCGAGAGCCGATGTGTGTCCAGAACCCTGAAAGAAAGACCCAAGGTGGCCCCGGGTGCGGGGGGAGCGGATGCTGGAAATCCCTCTGTTTGTACCATTTCCTAGTTCAGATAAACGCTGATGGCTCACAGTGCAGGGCGGGCACGTCATGACGGGTGGCGCTGTCACGCCGGGGGCTTCACATCCATCCCCTCACGTCCTGTCACAGGGAATGCCCCCACCCCCGGTCTCCAGGATTCCAGGTCCCCCACTGGGAGAGGCCCTGGAGGACGTGGCCTCAGTGACTCGTTGCTCATCCCCCTTTTGCCCCCAGGCCCCTCCTGCCCTCAGCCTCCTGCTGCCTCCTGGGGGCAGCCCCCATCCAACCACCTGTCCCGTGGCCACCCCCAGGCCAGCGCCTCTCGGACTCTCTTGGACCCCACCCTGGGATCCGAGAGCTCTGGCAATGGTGCTGCCCACCTCAGGCCTGGGCACCGGTGTCCTGCACCCTCTCAGGTGGTTTGGGGGCAGCTGGCCCAAAAGAGGCCCTGAAGAGCCAACTCAGGGTACCGTAAGAGGTGTTCCCTCACCCCAGCCTGTTACCACGCGCTGAAGCAGGATGGCTGCCCATCCCTGCGCGGGCTCAGGCTTCCTCTCAGCTACAGGCTGGCAGGGGGCTCGTCTCTCTTCCCGGGGCCACAGGATCAAAGTTCTCTCCTCTTCTGTGTCTACAGAGCTCTCTTTCTTCCTATGTATCTTCTTCTGTGTCTCCTCCTGTGAGCGTCTGTTTATATAGCCCACCATGGGGGCGGGGACTCAACCCTGAGTTACACCCCACTGGCGTGGTCGAAGCAAAGCCCTGATCTTAACATAATTTAATCAAATGCATCTCACGCCCGAGGAACAGACCAGTTTACAAACATAATCCTTACTTTACTGGGGTTCATAATTAATCTCAAACTGCCACAAGAGGCCATACTGGGTTTGGGGGCCCTAGGTCCAGTGACCGTGTCCCTAGAAGGAGAGGGAGACTCAGCCCCACACACTCGGGAAGCGGCCGCGTGGAGCTGGAGGGATGGTGCGCGACTTTGGCCCATGGCTTTGCTCCACCAACGCCAGCCTCCACCGTGAGGTCCCTGGGAAGCCAGCCCAGGCGACCGTGGGGACGTCCAGACGTTCAGCCAAATCCGCGGAGAAGGTGGGCTGTGGCGTGAGGTCGGCCTGATGCTGGGGTCAGGGCTGTCAGCACCACCCAGCCTCGCAGGGTAGCATCCTCGGACCTGACGCTGCCATCCCCGAGCCTGCGCTGTTGATGGCGGCTCTGCCTGATGTGTCCAGAGGAGCAGGCCCTGGCAGCTCCAGCCCTATAGAGGCCTCCGAGCGCTGTGGGCGGCCCAGGGGCTGGAAGAGTGAGCTTCGGGAGGGGGCTCAGCCTCGGGGGTGGGCAGGGCTGAGCCCCCAGGTCTGTGCAGGCTGGGGGGGCCCTGGGGAGGCTTCAGAGCTGAGCCATGCAGGATGGATGGCCCCGGATGGTCAAGGCTGAAGAAGGCTGTGCAGGCAGGGCCAGCATGGGCAGGGGCGGGAGGCAGGGGTTTGTGGCAGGGTCGAGCATATGCCGCCCCCTCTCTCAGCGCTCAGGCCCTGCTGGCAGCATTTCCTCCTGTGAGGCACCAGCGGCTCATCCACGTCTCAGACTGCCTCGTGCCTTCTGCGCCCTGAGGCGCCAGTGGCACCACTACCCTCCTCTTTGCCTGCCAAGGACCAAGGCACTGGGGGCCACAGAGCCACGGCAAAAACACACGTGTGCACTCACATGAGGGCACTGGGGGCCATGGAGCTGTGGCACACACACATGCATACACACACACCCCGAACAGATGAGAGGGGAAGAGTCCACATCCACAGCAGGAGATCTAACACACTCCTCAGGGAAAGATGTCCAGTAGTCCAACAGCCGGCTGCAGAGAAGATGTGCACAATGTGAGTGGCTGTGAATTAGCATTACTCACCACAGCCCTGACAGACATTCTCAAATTCTGAAGAACCAATGTTCAGAACCAATTCATTGACCACAATGAAATCAGACAAAAAAACATGCATTCAGAAACTAGAAGACATACATCACAATAATTCATGAACTAAAGAGAAAAATCGCAATGAAAAGTGTGAAAATATGTAGAACAGAATGAAAATGAATGCAGCATGTATCAACACTACTGGGTGCAGCATAAGTGGTACCTAGAGGACAATTTATAGCCCTAAATGCCATTAGCAGGAAAAACTTCAACTCAAGAATTTGCAAAGAGAACATAAACCATAAGGAACATGCATTCTTCAGGTCAATGTTCAACTATTATCATAAGATTACACTTACGATATCTGTAAAGTGCAGAGTAGAAGAAAAACAACAAAAAGTGCATAGTACTATTTGAAGGCAGAATAGGATAAAGTAAAGATTGATATTTAAAATCTAGAGGAACCAATAAAACAATAATATAAGAAGTTATTCTACTGCAGCAGTGGAGGTAAAATGGAATCTTGAAAAAATATATATTCAATCTAAAAGAAGGCAAGAAAATAGGAAAAAATGAACCCTTAACACAAACAGCAAGAAACCCACTTGAAATATAAATAGATAAATAGGTTAAAAGTAAAAGGATGGAGAAAGGTATACCATGCAAACATTATCAAAAGAAAGCTGGAATAACTATATTAATATCGGAAAACATAGGCTTCAAAACCAGGGAAAACACCAGGGAAAGAGAGGGACGATACATGATAAAGGGGCAATTCACCAATAACACATGGCAATGCTAATGTTGCATAAGAGCAAAACTTGAAACTACAGGAAGCAGAACCTGATAGAACTAAAAGGAGAAACCCACAACTGTACTTGTGTTAACAGCTCTCTCTCAGTAATCAATAGGAAAATTAGAAAGAGGATCCAGGATGCAGGAGGCCTGATAACTGCATCTCCCTGAACGACGTTTCTGGAGCACGCATGAAACGCTGCAGAGACACCTTCTCAATTGCGTGTGACCGTCCTCTGTGACGGACCATAAACGCTCGGCCCAAAAACAAGTGCCACGAGTTTGAAGGGACTGGAAAGCAAGAGGAATATCTCTCTGACTACAATGGAATTAAATTAGAATTCAATAACAAAGACTGGAAAAATTGACAAAAGACATGAATAGGCATTTGATAGAAGAACAGGAATAGTTGATAATGACGAGATACCCAAACTCATTACTAGTTAGCGAAATGGAACTTAAACTACCATGAAACACAACTGCTTTCCCACCAGACTGGCAAACATTAAGGAACCTTGCTGAGGATGGGATCTGAGCCCCAGTAGGAAGAGGGAAAACCGATACAACTGTTTTGGCCAACTTTCCAGTAGCTAGCAACGCTGAATACACGCGTTTCCTGCAAACAAACAATCTGCTCCTAGGTACGTATGCAACAGAAACACGTAGATATGTGCACCGAAATGTCGCATGGCAGCATTACTCACCGCAGCCCTGACGGGAAACAAGCCAAACATCCATCAACAAGAGAGTGGCTAAATAATTGGGGGCTTCGCCTTACAGTGGAATCCTAAGGAGCAATGAGAGGAAACCGTGGCTGCATATAGCAAATGATGACGCTCAGGCATAAGGCTGAGACAAGGAAGGTACATACTGCGTAATTCCATTTAGAGGAAGTCCAAGCACAGACAGAAGTGGTCGATGGTGTTAGGTTCCGTCTGGCGTGGAGAGGGGGTGTCAGGGTGCTGGGCGCGGGTGCACGCCCCTTTGTGAAAGCAAACGCACCGAGCTGGACTGTCCGTGCACATTCTCTGTGTGCTGCACCAGCGCGGTTGGCAAATATCAAGAAAGGTCAGCCAGGATTTGGAGCCGTGGAAACCCCTATAGCGGCAGTAGGAGCACAGGCTGTTACAGCCGCGGGGAAAGCGCTTGGCATTGTCTCCTAAAGCTGATTACAAGCCTGCCTTTGCTAGCCCTCTCCTAGGCACTGTATCCTAAGCAGAGCGCATCAAAGTGCACATTAAAAATCCATTCTGTGGGCTGTGAAAAGAGTTTGTATGCAGATTGTAATAGATGAGATGAAGGTGAAAATGCCGGCACACTTGGTGAGGGTAAGTGGCTTCTTAAAGTCTCTGCTACTGGTGGATAGACAGGAACGCGCCCCGAGTGTGCACAGGCGGGCCCTTCCCGCACAGCTGGCCGCGCAGTGTTGGCGCTGTGGCTTCCCGGCCATGCCGCTGTGGCGCTAAGCAGCCGTGGACCGTGCTAGCGTGAACGGGCGTGGCTGGGTGCCAGGAAAGCCCTCTTCATTGGGGCCCATTTGGGCTCTGGACACTGACATTCTGGTGGGGATGCAAAATCGGACAACTCTTTTAGAAAACTGGCAGCTTGATACAAACTTAAGTGACCTGGCGACTCCACAGCTAGGTTTTCACCCGAGACAGACAAAACGTGTGGACACCAAAGCTTGTACATGCAGCGCCATAGCAGCTTGATTCTAACCGCCAAAAACTGGAAACAACCCAAGACTGAGCGGCTGATGCGCAGCAATGCCGTGACAGCTCATGCGGGCCACGGCGTCCTGCTCTGGGGGGGAGGAGGTGAGCTGACCCCTGCAACAGCCTGGAGACCTGCGGCCACGCCTTCCTAGGGGACTGTGGCTGCACAGATGCCACGGTTGGGGACACGCAAAGCCGGGCTCTGCGATGGAGCCAGGCCTGAGAGGGGCTGGAGGGGCTGGAAGGACGTCTTGGGGGGCAGCATCCTGTGTGGAGTGGGGTCAGCGCTGCTCGAGCGCCTGCGTTTACGACTCACTGAGTCAGAAAGGAAACCGCTGGGAGGCTGGTGGCGCCCGCAGCACGACGTTGTGAGTGCTTACAAGGGGAACTTCTAGGTTGTGTATGTGCTACTGGAATAAAGACTTTTTTTTAACTTTATTTTGTACATTTAATAATTGAAAATATAAACAAGTAAAAACTAAAAAGTAAACACAGCTGAATAAATATATACATTTCTCAATTAAATGTAATGGATACATATAAAATTTTTTTTACTCAATGTTACACAATATATTTGGTTCATAGTAACGCATTCATACAGTGTTTGTCCTTTTGTGTCTGGCTTGCTTCACTCAGCATAATGTCCTCCAGGTTCATCCATGTTGCCATATGCTTTACGACTTCATTTCTTCTTACAGTTGCATAATATTCCATCGTGTGAATAGACCGCAGTTTGTTTATCCATTCATCTGTTGATGGACACCTGGGTTGTTTCCAACTTTTGACAATGGTGAATAATGTTGCTATGAACATGGGTGTGCAGATGTCTGTTCGTGTCACTGCTCTCAGTTCTTCTGGGTATATACCCAGTAGTGGTATTGCTGGGTCACGTGGCAAGTCTATATTCAACTTCTTTAGGAACTGCCAAACAGTCCTCCACAGTGGCTGTACCATTCTGCATCCCCACCAACAATGAAGAGGTGTTCCTATCTCTCCACATCCGTGCCAACACTTGTAGTTCTCTGACTTTTTAATAGTGGCCATTCTGAAAGGTGTGAAATGATATCTCATTGTACTTTTGATTTGCATTTCCCTAATCATGAGTGATGTTGAGCATTTCTTCATGTGCTTTTTTGCCATTTGTATTTCTTCTTTGGAGAAATGTCTATTCAAGTCTTTCACCCATTTTTTAATTGGGTCATTTGTCTTTTTATTGTTGAGTTGTAACATCTCTTTATATATCCTGGATATTAAACCCTTATCAGATATGTGATTTCCAAATATTTTTTCCCATTGAGTTGGCTGCCTTTTCACCCTTCTGACAAAGT
>JAQZBX010074628.1:0-14725 GCA_029593785.1 Cabassous unicinctus
TGCTGATTAAAAACTCACAGTTCTGGTTCTGTCGTCGCAATTTCTCTCTTTTGTCCCTCTCTCCTCTCGGTGGTATGCAGTCTTCCCCTGCTGTCCTAAACCCTAGAATATCTATTTTGGGTCTGTTTCAGCCTGTTCTCTAGCTATTTTTCTGGAGAAGAGATTCCTGTGTGTTACTAGTCAGCCATCTTCCCGGAAGAATCACTTGTTATATTCTATTATTATTATATTATAGACTTATTATTGTAGCAGTAGAAGAGCTTGTATCATTGATATAAAGACAGTGGCCACCAGAGGTTCTGAGCAGAGGGAGAGGGAAGAATAGATGTAACATGGGGCATTTGGGGACATTGGAATTGTCCTGCATGACATTGCAATGATAGATACAGGCCATTATGCATTTTGTCTAAACCTATAAAATTGTGTGGGTCAAAGTTTAAACTATAATGTAAACTAGAGTCCATGGTTAGTATCAATGCTTCAATATGTGATCATCAATTGTAACAAATGTACCACACTAATGAAAGATATTATTAATGTGGGAATGTATGAGAGGGGGAGGTAGTGGGGTATATGGGAATCCCTTATATTTTTGATGTAACATTTATTAAATCTAAAGCTTCTTTAAAAAATAAAAATAAATGAAAAGAATAGACTGAGCAAGCACAAAGAAGAATTTGAAAACCTGAACAGAAAATTAACAGAGCCCATGGGAATGAAAGACACAATAGGTGATATAAAAAAACCACATTAGATGCATACAACAGAAGAATCAAAAGGATAGAAGAAAGATTAAGTGATAAAGAAGACAGAACAGCTGAAATTGAAGAGAGAAAAGAAAAAAGAGAAAAGAATGGAAAAAATTGAGCAGGGGCTCAGGGATTTGAATGATAACACAAAATACAGCAACATACATGCATTGGGAGTTCCAGAAGGAGAAGAGAAGGGAAAATGGGCAAAAAGAGTATTTGAGGAAATAAGATCTGAAAATTTCCCTACTCTCATGAAAGAAATGAAGTTACATGTCCAAGAAGTTCAGTGTACCCCAATCAGAATAAATGTGAATAGACCTACTCCAAGACACACACTACTCAGAATGCCAAATGTCAAAGATAAAGAGAAAATTCTGAGAGCAGCAAGGGAGAAGCAAACCATCACATACAAGAGATGCCCATTAAGACAGTGCATATTTCTCATCAGAAACCACAGAGGCAAGAAGACAATGGTATGATACAATTAGGATATTGAAAGAGAAAAACTGCCAGCTGAGAATTTTTTCTCCATCAAAATTGTCCTTCAAAATATGAAGATGAGTTTAAAATATTCACAAACTGAAACTAAGAGAGTTCATAAAAAAGAATCCACCTTTGCAGGAAATATTAAAGGAAGACTTACAACCTGAGGGGAAAAAAAAGCAGGAGAGAAGCTTGGATGAGAATATAGAGGACAAGAATAGCAGAAAGTATAACCAAAAGAGTAAAAAGACAGATGAAAATAAGATATGACATGAAAAACAAAGAATAAAATGGTGGAAACAATGCATTTACAGTAATATCATTGAATGTGAATGGATTAAACTCCCCAATCAAAAGACATAGGCTGACAGAATGGATTAAAAAAAATCATAAGCCATCCATATGCTGTCTACAAGAGACTCGTTTTAGACCCAGGGATACAAACTAGCTGAAAGTGGAAGGTTGAAAAAAGATACTCCATGCACATAGTAACCAAAAAAGAACAGGGGTAGCTATGTGAATATCGGACCAAACAGACTTTAAATGCAAAAAAGTTCTAAGAGATAGAGAAGGCCATTGTATACTAATAAAAGGGATAATCCACCAGGAAGAAATAACAGCCATAAATATCTATGTACCTAACCAGAGTGCCCCAAAATATATGAGACAAACTCTGGCAAAACTGAAGGAAGAAATAGACATCTCTACAATAGTAGTTGGAGACTTCAACATACTACTCACAACATTAGATAGAACAACTAGACAGAATATCAACAAACAGAACTTAAACAATATGATAAATGAGCTAGAACCAACTGCATATACAGAACGTTACACCCCAACACAGTGGATAATACATTCTTCTCAAGTGCCCATGGATATTTCTCCAGGATAGACCACATGTTAGGTCACATTGCAGCTCTCAATCACTATAAAAAGATTGAAATTATGCAAAGCACATTCTCAGATCATAATGCAGTGAAGCTGGAAATCAACAACAGGTGGGAAAGGGGTAAATTTGCAAATGGTGGAGGCTGAACAATACACTCCTAAATAATCAGTGGGTCAAAGAAGAAATTGCAAGTGAAATTAGTAGATATATTGAGATGAATGAAAATGAGAACACAACTTACCAAAACTTATGAGAAGGCATAATGAAGGCAGTCTTGAGAGGGAAATTTATAGCCCTAAACACCTATATTCAAAAAGAAGAAAGAGCCAAAATCAAAGATCTAACTGAACAGCTGGAGAAAATAGAAAAACAGCAAACCATTCCCAAAGCCAGCAGAAGAAAAGAAATAATGAAGACTAGAGCAGAAATAAATGAAATTGAGAACAACAATGACAACAACAATAGAGAAAATCCACAAAACCAAAGAGTTCCGGGAAGATGGCGTCATTGTAGGTGGGCACTCCCCAACTCTTTCACAAGAAAATGGCTGAGAAGGGGCAAAATTCTACCCGATTGAGCTGTTTTGGGATTCTACAGAGCAGAAGGCCTCAGGGCATTGATCTGGAAGGAACTGGACAAAGAGACAGAGAGCCCAAGGGAAAACCATGAGTTGATCACCCCTGTGGCTGGAAATGGTGGGCAGTTAAGCCCTGCTCTCAAGGTAGAGAGCCTCCATGGACCCCCTGACTCTCACCAGCCAGCGAGTGGGAAGGAGCTTTCTCTGGGAGGAGGAGGGTTCTGGTGAAGGGTGGGAAGTGGGTTATTTTCCATGGGTTTGGACACCTGAGCCCCCTTTGAAACTCGGGGAGGATACCAGCCAGCACTGAGGTGTCCCCAGGGAGAGGGGAGAGGAGAATCTGCTCAGGCAGCCTGTCACACCCAGCCGCCCTGGGAGAGAGGAACTTGGGAAGGAGGGGCCAGAGACAGGCAACTAACTAGTCCAGCAGCTGAAAACTATTAAAATTCCAACTCCCCTAAGGGAAACAGGCAGTAGGAAGGCTCAATAATCTTTCAAAAGCCAATTTAGGGTTCCCTGGGAGGAAGAGGGGTCTGGAAGAGGGTCAAGAGTGGTCTCTTTGCAATGAGTTTAGTCAGCTGTGCCCCCTCTAAATCTCAGAAGGGACCCCAACCTGACCAGGAGAGGGGAGGGGGGAATCTGCTTGACAGGCTGTCATGCCCAGCCACCCTGGGAGAGAAAGCAATTAGAATAGAGAGGGGGCAGGGACAGACAGACATTTAATCAGCAGGACTCCCGGCAAACTGCTAAGATTCTAACCTGCCTGAGGGAAAGTGGGCAGATAGCTTTCTGAAAGGCTAAATGACTTTAGGAGAAAGTTTAGCTCAGTGGAGGAATTTCCCTGCTGAATATACAAGATCCCCAGTTTGATTCCCAGCTCTTCTTGGAGAAGTGATCCACTGGGGTATCAGACATCCAACTGATACTTTATGACAGGGAACATATTGACATTCTTTTTGTATTAGCTTTTCTTGGGTCTCTTATTTTTCTTTAAAAAGATTCCCTTTTTAAAATTTAAAATTTAACTTAGTTTACTTGCTAAAACCTGGTTCAAAACCTGCAGAGAGCAGGCTGCAGGGTGATTGATGGACACCAGCAGCCTGAAAAGCTCCTTAGGGGCCTAAGAGGGAAGGCTGTGTATCCTTGGGGTTTTGTTCATTTGTTTGTTTTTAGTTCTTTTATTTTTTCCTTCTCATTCTTTCTCCTTTTTTAAATAATTAGGTGCTGCTGTCTTGTTTCTTGTTTGTTGTGTTTTCCCTTCCTTTGCTTCCCCCAGTTTTTTGTTTACCGATTTTGTCTACCTATGCTATTTCTTTTCTTTCCTTCATCTTTCTATCTTCTGTTTTCTGTTGTTGTTCTTTCATTCCCCTTCTTTTTGTTTGGTCTTCAATTTTTCCTATTCTTATTTCTCTCTCCCTTTTTCTCTGATTTCTTTCTTTTTTTCCTTTTTTATTCTCTTTCTCTTTTCTTTTCTCTTTCCCTCTCTTCTCATCATGCTGGCCTTTTAATTCATTCTATATATTTTTCTCTACTCTGTTTCTCATTTCATTGTTTCTATTTCACTTTTTTATTCTTATTCCTCTGCGTTTCTAACTCGAGTTAATTATTCATTTTCCTAGGTCTTATATGGTTCATCTTCTACCTTTTACTATTATTATTACTATTATCCTTTTTCTCTTCTTACCTCTTTCCTTTCCCTGGTCCTAATTTTTTTCAAGGAACATAGACAACAGCAAGGAAATAGAATAAGAAGAAAGTGAAAACTTGCCACACAAACAAAAACAACAACAAAATAAAACCTTAGAGTAGAAAAAGAAGCTAATCAACTGAATAAACCTATCAAGATAAACTGATGCCTAGACACCAACAAAAAATTACCCTCTCTCAATTTTTGTTTTATTTATTTGCATTTTCTCTCTTCTTTTTTTGTTAGTCTAGCTAAGGATTTGTCAATTTTATTTATCTTCTCAAAGAACCAGCTTTTTATTTTATTAATTTTTTCTAGTGTTTTCTTATTCTCAATTTTATGTAGTTCTGCTCTAATTTGTTACTTCCTTCTTTCTGCTTGCTTTGGGATTAGTTTGTTGTTCTTTTTCTAGTTCCTCCTTGTGTGTAATTATGTCTTTGATTTTAGCACTTTCTTCTTTTTAATTATAGGCATTTATGGCTATAAATTTCCCTCTCAGCACTGCTTTAGCTGCATCCTATAGGTTTTGATATGTTGTGTTGTCATTTTCATTCGTTTCAAGGTAGTTACTGATTTCTTTTGAAATTTCTTCCTTGATCCACTGATTGTTTAAAAGTGTGTTGTTTAACTTCCACATATTTGTTCCTATTCTGGTTCTCTGCTGCTTATTAATTTCCAGCTATATTGTGTTGTGGTCGGAGAAATTACTTTGTATAATTTCAATCTCTAAATTAATAGAGGCTTGTTCTGTGAGTAAGCATTTGGTCTATCCTGGAGAATTACCCATGTGCATTTGAGAAGAATGTATATCCTGCTGTATTTGGGTGTAATGTTCCGTATATGTCTATTAGGTCTACTTCCTCTAATGTATTATTCAAGGTCTCTGTTTCTTGATTAAGCCTAAGTTGAGATGTTTTGTCTAATGGTGATAATTGTGTATTTAAGTCCCCCAGTATAATTGTGGAGGCAACTATTTCTTCCCTTAGTTTTGCCATTGTTTGTCTCATGTATTTTGAGGCACCCTGGTTAGGTGCATAAATATTAATGGTTGTTATTTCTTTTTCATAGATTACACCTTTTATGAATATAAAGTGCCCTTCTTTGTCTCTTACAATAATTTTGCATTTAAAGTCTATTTTGTCCAATGTTAGTATAGCTACTCCTGCCCTTTTTTGATTATTGTTTATGTATAAAATTGTTTTCCAACCTTTCACTTGTAACCTCCTTGCAACCCTGGGTCTAAGGGGAGTTTCTTGTAGACAGGATATAGATAGGTCTTATTTTCTTATCTTTTCTGCCAAACCATGTCTTTTGATTGGCAATTTTAATCCATTAAGATTCAGTGTTATTACTGCCAAGGCAGTACTTACATTAGCCATTTTTTCTTTAGGTTTGTATGTCATATTTTGTTTTTATTTTTCTTTTTATCCTGTTAGTTACTCTTACTAATAATCTTCCTTTCTAAACTCTCCTCCAACTCTCTCTTTCCTGTTTTTTTTTTTCCCCTTTCAACCTGCAGAACTCCCTTTAGTATGTCTTGAAGGTCAGGGCTCTTGTTGACAAACTCTCTCAATTTCTGCTTATCTGTGAATATTTTGAACTCTCCCTCATTTTTGAATGCCAGCTTTGCTGGATACAAAAGTCTTGGCTGGCAATTGTTTTCTTTTAGCACCTTAACTATTTCATACCTCTACCTCCTCACCTCCATGGATTCAGGTGAAAAATCAGCCCTTAAATTTGTCAGACTTCCCTTAGATGTGACAGATCTCTTTTCTCTTGCTTTGTTCAGAATTCTCTCTTTATCTTGAGCATTTGGCAATCTGATAAGTATGTGTTTCAGGGTAGACCCAATAGGATTTACACTGTTTGGAGTGTGCTGCACTTCCTGGACATGTACATCCATGTCCCTCATAAGAGTTGGGAAATTTTTGGCTATTCTTTCCTCCAACATGCCTTCTGCCTCCTTTCACTTCTCTTCTTCCTCTGGGATGTCTATAATGTGTTATGTTTGTGTGTTTCATGTTGTCATTCAATTCCCTGAGTCCCTGCTTAATTTTTTTTCTATTTTTAAAATCTGTCTACGGAGGCAGATGTGGCTCAAATGGTTGGGCATCCGTCTGCCATATGGAGGGACCTGAGTTCAATTCTTGGGACCTCCCAGTAAAAAAAAAAAAAAAAAAAAAAATATATATATATATATAGAAGGTGCATGGGCTGCCAGGCTCTGTGTGCCAGTGAGCCTCCAGGCCCTGGGAGCCATGCAGCAAGATGATGACGAAAAAGGAGAGAGACAAGACGAGATGCTCCGAAAGCTCCGAAAACCAGGAGCCGAGGTGGCGCAGATGGCAGAACACCTCTCTCCTACAATCGGCGGTCTCCAGGATCGAATCCTGGTGAAGACTGGAGGAGGAGGATGAGAAGAGATGAAACAGACACAGAGAATTGCCCAGTGAATGGACACAAAACAGCAAATGGGGAAGGGGGTGTTTAAAATGGATCAAGTAAATAAATAAATCTTAAAAAAAAAAATCTGTCTATTCTACTATCTGTGAGATTGCAGATGTTCTATCAACAACATCACTAATTCTTTCCTCTGCTTGTTCAAATTTGCTGTTAAGTGCTTCCAGTGTATTTTTAATTTCTTGCATTGTGCCTTTCATCACCATCAGATCAGTTCTCTTTTTATGTATGTTTATGATTTCTTCTGTATGTTTCCCCACTGTCTTCTTAATATCCATTATGTCTCCTTTCACTTCATTAAGTGATTCATGATATTTGTTTGGACATGCTTGATTAGTTGTTACACATTTCTGTGTCTCCTCCTGCTTTTTAGTTTGCTCATTAGACTGGGCCATGTCTTCCTGTTTATTAGTATGGCTTGTAAATTTTTGCTGGTGTCTAGGTACCTGTTTATTTTGGGGGGCTTATTCAGTTGGTCAGCTTCTCTTTCTGCTGTAGAGTTTTATTTCATTTTGTTTTGTGTTAAGGCTCCTCTTTGACACTTGTTCCACTTATTCTGTATCCTTTTAGTTGTTCCCTCCTGCAATTTCTGGAAGAGGAATGCATACTGCCATTCCCTTATCCCACCATCTTGGATCTCTCATTGTGGTTTTGATTTGCATTTCCCTGATGGCTATTGGAGTTGAGCATCTTTTCATGTGCTTTCTGGCCATTTGTATATCTTCTTTGGAGAGATGTTTATTTAAGTCTTTTGCCCTTTTTATTTGGATTGTTTGTCTTTTTGTTGTTAAGATAAATGTTTTTTTTTATATATATTCTGGATACTAAACCTTTATCAGATATGTTGCTTCCAAATTTTCTCCTGTTATATAGGTTGTCTTTTTTACTTTCATGACAAAGTCCTTTAAGGCATGAAAGTTTTTCTTTTTTGTGTGTGTTGAAGTCCATTTATCTACTTTTTTTTCTTTTGTTGCTTGTGCTTTGGGTGTAAAATCTAAGGAACCATTGCTAACAGAAGGTCCTGAAGATGCTTCTCACATTTTCTTCTAGTAGTTTGATGGCTTTATCTTCAATATTTAATTCTTTGATCCATTTTGAATTGATTTTGGTGTATGGTGTGAAGTAGGGGTCCTCCTTCTTGTTTTAGTTTTGCAAATGGAGATCCAGTTTTCTCAGCACCATTTGTTGAATAGACTATTCTTTCCCAATTGAGTGGTCTTTGCCACCATGTCAAAAATCATTTGGATATAAATGTGAGGGCTAATTTCTGAGTTTTCAATTCAATTCCATTGGTTTATATGTCTGTCCTTGTGCCAATACCATGCTATTTTAATTACTGTGGCTTTGTAATAAGCTTAAGATTGGGAAGTTTGAGTCCTCCAATGTCATTCTTCTTTTTCAAGATGGCTTTAGCTATTTGGGCTCCTTATCCTTCCATATAAATTTGATTATTGACTTTTCCATTTCTGCAAAGAAGGTTGTTGGAGTTTTGATGGGAATTGCATTGAATTTATAATTGCTTTGGATACAATCGACATCTTAATGATATTTAGTCTGCGAATCCATGAACACAGAATGTCTTTCCATTTATCTTGGTCTATTTGATTTCTTTTAGCAATGTTTTGTAGTTTTCCATATATAAATCCTTTACATATTTGGTTAAATTTATTCCTATATATTTAACTCTTTTAGTTTCTACTCTAAATGGATTTTTTTCTTGATTCCCTATTCAGATTGTTCATTACTCTTGTATAGAAACATTACCGAAATTTCCATGTTATTCTTGTACCCTACCATGTGGCTGAATTTGTTTATTAGCTCTCATAATTTTGTGTTTTTTTTTTCAGGATTTTAAAAAATATATAGTAATATAACATCTACAATAGGGAAAGTTTTACTTCCTATCCAATTTGCATGATTTTTATTCCTTTTTCTTGCCTTGTTGCTCTGGCAAGAACTTCCAGTTCAATGTTAAATAACAGTGGTGACAGTAGGCATCCTTGTCATGTTCCTGATCTCAGTGGGAAAACTTTCAGACTTTCACCTTTAAGTAGGATGCTAGCTGTGGGTTTTTCATATATGCCCTTTATTATGTTGAGGAAGTTTCCTTCTATTGCTATTTTTTTAAGTGTCTTCTATCAAGAGGAGGTGTTGGATTTTGTCAAATGCTCTTTCTGCAACAATTGAGATGTTCATGTGTTTTTTTTCCCCTTCATTCTGTTAATGTGGTGTATTGCATTAATTGATTTTCTTATGCTGAACCAACCTTGCATACTTGGGATAAATCCCACTTGATCATGGTATATAATTCTTTTAATATAATGTTGGATTTGGTTTGCTAGTATTTTGTTGAGGATTTTTGCATCTATATCCATATATATATATATATATATATTTTTTTTTTTTCTGATATCTGTCTGGCTTTGTTATGAGGGTGACATTGAGCTTATAGTATAAATTAAGGAGTGCTCCCTCCTCTTCAATTTTTTGGAAGAATTTGAGCAGAAATGGAGGTAAGTATTCATGGAATGTTTGGTGGAATTCCTCTGTGAAGCTCTCTGGTCCTGAGCTTTTCTCTGTTGGGAGGTTATTGGTTGCTGTTTCAATCTCTTTACTAGTAATTGGTTTGTTGTTATTTTCTATTTCTTCTTGATTCAATGTAGGTATCTTGTGTGTTTCTAAGATTTGTCCATTTCATTTAGGTTATCTAATATATTGGTACACAGTTGTTCATAGTGTTCTCTTATAATCCTTTTTATTTCAGTGGGGTCAGTAGTATTGACCCCCTTTTCATTTCTGATTTTAGCTATTTGTATGCTCGTTTTTTCTTTGTCAGTCCAGATAAAGGTTTGTCAATTTTATTGTTCTTTTCAAAGAACCAACTTTTGGTTTTATTGATTCTATTGTTTTTTGTTTGTTTGTTTGTTTTCTATTCATTTACCTTGACTCTAATCTTTGTATTTCCTTCCTTCTGTTTGCTTTGGGTTTAACTTGCTTTTCTTTTTCTAGTTATTCCAGTTTTGAGATTAGGTCTCTGATTTGAAGTCTTTCTTCTTTTTTAATGTGAGCATTTAGACCTATAAATCTCCCCTTCAGCAGTGCCTTTGTGCATCTCATAACTTTTGGTATGTTGTATTTTCGTTTTCATTCATCTCAAGCTATTTCGTAATTTTGCTTCTAATTCCCTATTTAACCCATTGGTTGTTTTTTAACTGTATGTTATTTAATTTCTGCATACTTGTGGATTTTCTATTTTTATTTCTCCCATTGTTATTGACTTCTAACTTCATTCTGTTGTGGTAGGAGTATATACACTGTATGATTTCAATATTTTTCAATGTATTTCAATATTTTTCAATGTATTGAGACTTGTTTTGTGACCTAATCCTGGAGAATGATCTATGTGCACTGAAGAAGAATGTGTATTCTGTTTTTGTTGGGTGCAATGTTCTATTAATATCTGTTAGTTCTAGTTGGTTTAGAGTATAATTCAAATCTTGCATTTCCTTACTGATCTTCTGACTAGATGTTCTATCCATTGTTGAAAGTTGTATATGAAAGTCTCCTACTATTAATGGAGAACCATCAATTTCTCCCTTCAAATCTGTCGTTATTTGCTTCATACATTTTGGAGCTCTGCTGTTAGGTGCATATATATTTATACTTGTTGCATCTTCTTGCTGAATTGTCTCTTTTATCAGTATATAATGACCATCTTTGTCCCTTATAGCTGTTTTTTACTTAAAATCTATTTTGTCAGGTATTAATATAGCTACCCCAGCTCATTTTCGGTTCTTACTTCCATGGTATGTTTTTTCCCCCCATATTTTCACTTTCACCCTAATTTTATCATTGAATTTAAGATGACTGTCTTGCAGACAGCATATAGTTGGGTCATAGTTTTTTTATCCATTTTTCCAATCTCTGCCTTTTGACTGGAGGGTTAATCCATTAACATTTAAAGTTACTACCAATAATACAGGACTTTCTTTCTGCCATTTTGCTATTTAGGCTTTGTGTGTCTTTTGCCTTTTTTGTCCCTCACTTCTATTAATGCTTAATTTTATATTTATTTGATTTTTTGTGTGTGTTGCACCATATTAAGCTCCTTCTCATTTATTTCTGGATATATTTTTAAATCTATTGTCCTTGTGGTTACTATGGGTTAAAATTTAATATCCTAACTATATAACAATAATATTTGATTTTATACCAACTTAACTTCAATAGCATGCACATATACTTTTCTTATACTCCTTTCCCCCCTCATCTTTGCATGTGTGTGTGCTTGTTACCATTTATATCTTTGTACATTGTATGCCCCAAAACTTAGATTTATCATTACTTTTTTATGCATTTGCATTTTAGCACCTGTTGAAGTTAAGAAGAAGATTTACATGCCAAACATACACTACAATAATATTGGCATTTATAATTACCCAAATGGTTACTTTTATCACAGGTCTTTATTTCTTTATGCTGCTTTGAACCACTGTCTAGTGTCCTTTCCTTTCAGTCTTAAGAACTCCCTTTAGCAGTGCTTGTAGGGCAGGTCTAGTGGTGATGAACTCTTTCAACTTTTGTTTATCTGAGAATGTCTTAATCTCTCCCTCCTAAGAGGGTATGATTCACTTAATCTGGACAGGACAGGAAAAATTTCCTAGAGTTGGTAATGTTTAAGTTGGGTTTTGAAGACAATGGAAGATGTCCATAATCAGTAGAGGAGACAGAGAGCATTATTGTACAAAGGCAGAGACTCATTCTATTTTCCAGATGGACCCTGGTTGGAATCTAGCGTGAAAGGCTTGGGGCAGTATGTATGGAAGGATAGTCACTTGCTTAAAGACATTCATGCTTAGAAACAGATGTAAGAAAACAAGAGATACAATTTAAGGAGATGTTAAGTAAAAATCTAACCAGATCATAGAATGCACTGACAACAAAAGGGGCTAGACAGAGAGGGAAAATATGGGTACAATGTGATGAAAACCAAGGAACCTGGGTAAGGAGCAGACTTGGATAATTCCCTGTCCTAGAGCCATGGGAGCTTTTTATAGAGGCTTTGGGTATTAGCCAGTCAGTAGCAATTGAAAGAAATGACCCAGTCTGGACAAGAGGGAAGACATGGAACACCTTGGAATGGTCAGAGACATAAGGAGGTCTCTGAACAGAAGACCTCAGTATTGGAGGATGAAGAAAGATGAGGACATGGTTTAGAGAGGTCAGATCTTGAAGGGCCTTAGGTGCCATCCTGAGGAGTTTGGGCTTTCTTATCTAAGAATTTGGAAGCCACTGAAGTGTCTTTAACAGGGTAGTGATAAGATTGTGACTTAGAAAGTTTGCTTTCATGGCTTTGTGGAGGAATGATAGATAGGATGGGTAATGAGAATGGACATAGTTGAGACCAGTTCAGAGGTAATTACAATTGCCCAGAGGAATAAGGCAATAGCTGTGGCAGTGGTGATGGAGAGGAGAGAATGTACTTGAGACGTATTTGGAGGTCATACACTAGGCAAGGACTGGTTGATTAGTGTGGGAAATGAAGGTGTCGAACTTTTAGATTTCTGGTTTGAGTTCATGATGATGCCATTAACTGAAGTAGGAACTCCAAGAGGAAAAGAGTGTCTTGTAGAGAAGATGTCAGACATGTTGAGACTGAAATATCTATGACATCCAGTGAAGATGTCTTGTGTGCAATAAGATATATTGGTCATGAGACCAGAAGAAAAGATGAAATTGGATTTACAGGTTTGTTTTTTTTAACTCTACAAGTTTTACTTTCATTAATTTCATAATTAAGACCTAAAAGAAAAAGTCATTTCACTTACTCCAAGGATAACAGTATAGTATTTTAATACAAGCCCATGTGATGATATTGGAAGGACTATTTCGAGTCTCATTCTGTTTTGAGTACAGCCTATACTTGGAGAGAGATATCCCTAATGTAATCTACAAACTTAGCCAAAAACTTAGGAGTGTTTGTCTGCAGCCATTTTCTGACTTCCTGACTTGTGAACTTCTGGGAGAAATTAAGGGAGAACTCAGTGCATTCTATGACAATAGGGAAACTATTGAATGAGCCCTTACATCACGGAAACTTAGAACTGTATGCGTCTTGATGAGTTAGGAGTCACAGAATGAATTCAGAGACATTCTCAGATAGCCCACTGCACACAAAATAATGCTTATCCAAATACAAAACAACTTGCCTTTCCTCTCTAGTTGCATGATAGGACAAAATGTCAAATCTTACCTATTCATTGAGAAATGTTTATTTCCCTCCTCTCCTGAGGCAAAAACATTAAGGAGTGGAATTCAACAACCACCAAAGATTTGAAAACTGCTTCAAAAATTTGTTTTATCTTGTATCCAATTTTTGAACCTTGGCAAGCCCTGGCACAATGATGATCATAGACGTCAGTTGCCTCTTTCAAATATTTTTGGACAGCAGTGGAAATTGTATGGGAGGATTTGGGTAGAATTTGGACTGAGTTTAGTACTCTTAAGCAGATACTATTTTCATTGCCTGATTTTTTAAATGAATAAGCATGAAATCTTGTAGATATTTATTCATTTGACATTTTTATCACAATGACCCTAACTCAGTGGCCTCTGAGCTGTGACCCTTGCTCAAAATGTTCTCAATAAAGTGTGAAAGCTCTTTTATTTTTGCAGTCAGATGCAAAGGGAAGGAAGAGAAAAGAACTGCATATTCCTGAACTTCTGCCAAAACTACACCGTATTACAGCTTTCAGTGATCTGCCTTTTTTTGGGCTTTGATTTAAGGGGAGCTGGGTAGTGGACAGCAGGAGTGTGTGTGCACATGTCCCAGCAGCTTCCACGGTGTGCCACTGCTTTCAGCTTCCATAGAAACCACCAAATACCTAAAAACTTTCAGACCAGCATTGACCTTGATATTCAGCCCAGTTTCTCGGGCTCTGGAAACAATTGGCTACAGTCAACAATTGTCTGTTGTGATTCAGTCCTGAACAAAGTATTGGGCAAAAGAATCTCAAATTCAGCATTTCTAAAACTAAACTCATTAGCTCCACACTTGTCCAGAACAAATATCTTCCTCCTTCTGTGTTTGTTCCTAGTCTCCATAAATGGTGTCACCATCCACCTAGTTACTCAAGCCATAAAATGAAATCCTGCTCTGTAATATAAAAGGCAGTATAATATAGCAGTTAGGAGGAAGGACACTGGAGCCAAATTACCTGGGTTCAAGTCTTGGCTTTATCATTTATTAGCTGTGAGAAAATCTTAGTCTCTCTGTGCCTCAGTTTTCTCATCCATAAAGTGGGGACAATAATAGCACTGCCTGTGGCAGTTTGATACTATTGATGAATTCCAAAAAGAAATACTGATTATGTTTGTAAACTGGTCTGCTCCTCTGGGCTGTGATACCCTTAGATTGTATTGAATTCAGAGGTTTTACTTTTACTTGATTAAATTATGACCAAGGCTTTGATTGGGCCACATCAGTAGGACGTTGAGTCCCCATCCCCTTTGTGGACGGAAACTCACAGAGAAAACAACAAGGCAGAGAAGACAGGGTTTTGATATTGGATCCCCGGGAAGTAAACACACAGAGAAGAAGATACGTGAAGAAAGAGAGAAAGCTCCATTAGACATGGCAGAAGCCCCAGGAAGAGAGACAAACCATTTGCTTGATAGTCTATAGCTGGCCTTGTGGAGAGAGCAGAGCAGCTGAGCCCAGAAAGAAACGAGCCCTGGAAAGAGAGGAACCAAGGAAGCCTGAATACTTGGCAGACATCGACAGTCACCTTGCTCTAACACATGGCAACAGACTTTGCTAAGGGAAGTAACTTATGCTTTATGGTCTGGTAACTGTAAGCTTCTACCCCAAATAA
>JAQZBX010074629.1:0-14725 GCA_029593785.1 Cabassous unicinctus
CGGTGCCGTGGGCTGATGTGGCAAGACCTCACAGCAAGGGGGAGATAAGCAGACACAGAGAAGACACGCAGCGAATGGACACAGCAGCACAAGCAGCAAGGGGGGGATAAATAAATTAAATGAATAAATCTTTAAATAAATAAATAAATAAATAAAGGAACTGGAACGATAAACCCAGGGTCAGCCTCACCTATCTACAATGTGTACCATGGTCTTCTGTTTGGGATATAACCTTATTCTGCTTAGGACAGAGTAAAGCAATGGTAGATCTGAAGTATTTATCTCATTCAGACAGGTCAGGAGGCTGATGATATTAGCAAGACGGCTTTTTTAGGTAACAATATTGGCAGATGAATACTAACGGTGAGAGCTTCCTGGAGCTATTTGTTATGCTTCTATTTAGTGAAAAAGAAAATTTCACGGAGGAAGGCCAGCATGGGAGAGGCACAATGCACAGTTGTTAAGAGCTTGGGTTCTGGAGCCAAGCTGACTGATCAGCCCACAGTCACATGTTTGTGCCTCAGTTTCCTTATCTGCAAAATGAGGATGATACCAATAGCACATGACTTATAGTGATGTTCTGAGGACTAAATGAGCTACACAGTTTGAAGAGTACTTTGAACGGAGTCTGGTACCTAGTAAATGCTATGTAAGTCTTTGTTAATAAGGAGAAGCATGTGAGTTTTACACCATGGTAGATAGGGGAGAAAAAAAAAAAGATATTTTTGAAAGAGTCATGCTCCTGGTCAAGTCTATTCAATGAGACATATTAAAAGTACAAAGTACAAAGGATGTTCCAGGTAGTGGGGCATCTCAATGCTGGTCTCATCCTTGTGACTTGGCCTCAGTGCAGACCTGGAAATAAGTCCATCCCTGACACTTCCAACCACTTGTTTGGCATCCAAGAGGGCCCATCCTTGACCCAATCCTGGGCAGAACTCTACCTTCAGGGTTGGGCCAGAACCAGAACTGCCACTAGGAGTGGGGGCCAAGGGGCAGTCTTTTTTGGGGGGCCCTAGGTCCTTTCCTCCATGCCTTTGGCCAAGTGTTGGATGCCACTGTGCTAATTCTCTGGTCAAGTCTTCAGGACTAGTTTGGCACCTTGAACCAGGACAGCCTTCGCTTAAGCAGCTATGGCAAACCTAAGAAGTTGAATGTTCCGTGTAATAGCCAACCTGTAAATAATTGTAGAATATCTTCAAATGATGCCTAACACATATAAGTGCTGTTAAGTAACAATAAATATTCATGAAATTATACAATCCCAATCTTTAAAAAGAGACCAAGGTAAACTACTTTTAGGATTCCAAATCTTTTAGGCATTTTTTTTTCTTTGGCACTGCTTCTTTAAAAAACTCTTGCACATACCATGATGGAAAATAATGTGTATTATTAATATAGCTAAAACTTTTTATTGTTGGAGTAAGATAATCAAAATGAGATCCTTTTAACTAACTTCTGCCTTTTGAAGTGTAAGTAGGAATGGCATTTTTAAAACATGTGCAAGGCATACTCAGACTTCCAAAAATTGGAACGGTGGATGACTGAAGAGATAAATGGTGCTAAAAACCACTAACAATGGTGCAAAATTATACATCCTCTGGGAGCCTGGAAATACATAGTCTTTTTCAAGAGGAGATGAGAAAAGAAAATAGGGCCCTCCACTGTGATTCCAAAAGCCGCATCATCACCAAAGAGCTCAGTTGTGCTGGCTGAGCACCCTTCTGCATATTACTGGGAGTTCTACTGCATTCCAAGTAAACCTGGCAAGTAATAGCTTCCTTGACAGCTGCTTCTCTCATTTATTCCCCCAATTCTTTTTTTTTTTGTATTTGTCAGCTAAATTTTTACATGAGTGCAATATCCACCCTGTAGATACAAATTCCTTTTAAAGGCTTTCATTTTCAATTGGCAAATGATTTCTGAAAAATGGTGAATGCAATTCTTTAAGCATAAAGTGAAAATTCAAGTGTATTTTCTACACATGCAATCAAGCATAACATCATGGTAGCTTTATGGCAAATTTCTAAGTAATTCCTATTTCAGTGTCTCTGAATGTAAATAACAATTTTGATTATACATGCTTGTATTAACCATATCATGAGATTAATATTTGGCAACTGTCAGGTAAGCAGAACATACTTTGGCTGATAAAACATCTAATGTTATACGTTTCCATAACTAAGCACCCTAAGATCAAAGTCAATCTATTAGTTTTACTTTACTTTATTATGAGCATTTGAAAAGGTTAAACTGTCCTGACTGGAACCATTTAACTGCCTTGACTGAAATTCATTGCTTTTGAAAAATTTTCAAAATCCCTGATGTAGTATAAAACATTCTGGGTGAGCTGGTCCCTCTTATTTCTAGTTTTGTCTCAGGCTACTTCTCTACTCTTCCCCAGGTTTCTACCAATCTCTGTTCCAGCTACACTCGTCTTTTAGTTGCTTAAATTTTATTCTCATTCCTGCCTTTGTCCTTTCCCCTTTGCTATTCCCTGGTCTGGAATTCCAGGAAGATTTCCTTAAGGAAGAGGCAATGGATTTCCCTGACCAGGTGCTTGATGGTTGCTCTAGCATCACAACCTTCCTTATCTCTCTGCCTTCCTTATCTCTCTCTTCATGGCAATTATAACAATGGCAAACAATTATTTACATGACCATTAAAAAAAACGTCTTTCACATTAGCTTATATCCTCCCTTAAATCATGGCAGAGCCTGGGTCAATGTTACTCTGCTGTGTCCCTAGGTCCAGCCCAGTGCCCAGCACACAGTAGGTGCTCAAAAAATGCTTGTTAAATAAGGCAAGAAATTCTTAATGCTCCCTGACTCTTAAAGTCTTGCATGATCTGGATGGTGGGCTTAGATGTACTTGTTTTATTTTTTCTCCAGAGTTTCCTAAAATGAGAATATATTACATGATTAAAAACAGAGTTATGAAAAAAAGGAGTGCTAAAGAGTTAATACACTAGGACCTCGTTTTATGGGACCAATATGTTCCAAGACCCTTTGTGTACGTTGAACATCGTGCATAACAGTGAACCCCATTATTTAATAAGTAACTCTTTTACGAACATATCTATCACACATTTACAAACTAAGGCAAATAAACACTCTAGTAACAATAAATAAAATTAATCATAGAAATAATTTTAAAATATTTTAATTCTCTTTCTGTCATGCTTTCCATTGCTATGCTGTAGTGTTCTAGTAAAAGGGGGAGACTTATGATTTACAACCTTTGCCAATTACCATGGTGTAAACACTTCTGCATGGTTGTTTTCAAGCTACTGACTTGATGTCAAACCCGCTGGAAAAATACCTAAAAATTTCACAATCAGCTCTTGTGAACCTGTATGAGCTGGGTCCCGCAGTCCTACTGGACCCCTCTCTCTTGCAAGCAACTCCCTTCGCTCCGTTTGCCCACACACACCCTTCCACTCCTTTGCCTTAAGGAACTCTGCCTTTTCCTTGATCATGCCATTTTCCTCAAGCCCTTGCCAACTTGAGGCTACTTCTCATTCTTTCAAGAGAAGAGAATAAGGTCAGCATATTAAAATGTAATTAATTAATTAATCAGAAGAGGTACCACATTCATATGGTTCAAAATTCAAAATTCAACAGTGCAACCAGCAAAAATTCTCTTCTATCTATGATCCCAATCACCAGGTTTCCCTCCCTGAACACAGTCAGTATTCTCAGTTTTCAGGTGTATCAACATATTTTTCACTGTCATTTATAGATTGTTTTTCTGTTACCACCATCCTATGGACTCCCATGTTGAGATAAAACCCAATTATACCATTTTCTCTCTTCTTGTCTACTAACTCCCAGAAGGAATATCTAGATCATGCAGGACTTTAAGAGTCAGGGAGCATTAAGAATTCCTTGCCTTGTTTAACAACATCCATATTGATGGCTTCACAATTTCTCCCACTTTAAGATTTTTATCACTACTCCAGTTCTTCAACCATCAGCCCAGTCCTACTTCAGACATCCTTTCTTAAAAACTACTCTACTCTTAAGTACTAGGAGAGGAAAAATACTCCTTTGACCACATCCTTTTGTCTTATACTTTAAAGCCCTCTTTAGTTCTCTGGACTCAGCCCTAGGGCCATTTGTGAATTCCAGTCCTTCTACATTTTGCCCTAGGGAGTCATCTCTCTACTGGTTTCACTTGTCCTACTTGCTTGGTCCCTCAGGGTTAGCCATTTCAACAACGGAATTCTCTATACTCCTGTCTGACTACCACTTATACCTACTCATATATCATCCTTCATCTATATATTCCTGGGGCAACCTGAAGATTTCTCTCCTTAAAAACTTTCAGTGGCTTCCAAGGAATTTAATCCAGAATCCTCAGCTAAACAGCCAGTGCCCTCCAAGATCTCGAATTCTTCATGCTTCGAGTGTGTCTATAACTATCCAGTTTTTAGCCAATCTCAGCTTCTTGCTCATGTTTGTACATACACTGGGCTTTCCCATATCCAGGCCATTTGTTTGATTATTCCTTCTGCTTTGGATATCTCTGCCTTTTGAATTCCCATAGGTTCTTTAAGGTCCAGCTCAAATGACACCTCCTTCACCAAGCCTTCCCTCATCTCCCTCTTCTCACCTATAAATTCTCATGGACCACTGTGTGAACTTACGTCTTTTATAAACCAAAGCCCATTCTGCTTTTTATGATAGTTATTTTTGTGTCTCATTTTCCTAATAGATGGAACTGTTTGAGGACACTTTGATTTATTCTCTAGTTCCCACAACATTAAATATTGCTTTATAAATTTGGATGGAATAAATTTCAGTTTTTTTTCCTCATAAGAACTAGCAAGGATCTGAAATCCTAACAGGACAGAATCAACATTACAATGTTCTGATAAGTTACTATAACCCACAACTTCAATCTCAAATTTAATAGAAAACTTAGAAGAGCATTTTTACCTTCCCCAGTTGTCTTAGAAATTGTAGTTTTCTGCCTAAATATAGAACAAGACGTCAGTAAGGGAAATCTGAAGCACTTATTTTTGGTATGCATCACAAAATGTATTCATGTGTATAGGATGCTGCTATGGCAAATGGATGTTTGGGATGTGTCCTGCATTTATGTATGTTGGGGACAGTTTCCAGCTCACAGCGGATGGACAATAAACAGAAATAGCCGTGAACATCCCTGAAGAGCCACTTCTTTGACGAATGATATTGATAACAAGGCCCCAATTTCCTTGAACAAATGTCAGTTTCTCATGTCCCCCCACCCCAGCCCTAAGTGGGCTGAGGTCACATTGTCACAGATGCTCTTCTTGACCTCCATTCTCTCATTATTCCTTAACTCTGTACTAGTTGGCTTTCCTGACACAAAAAAGACTATGGTCTCTGTGATCAGAGAACTGCCTGTGTGATAATATTATCATGCTTTTTTTTTTCTGTGAGAATTAATCTCAACTTCTGTTTCCTGAAAGACACAGCTCAGGCAATACCATTACTAGGTATATATCCAGAAGAACTGCGAGCAATGACATGAACTGACATCTGCACACCAATGTTCATAGTGGTGTTATTCACAATTGCCAAAATATGGAAACAACCCAGGTGTCCATCAACTGATGAATGGATAAACAAATTGTGGTGTATACACGTGATAGAATATTATGCAGCTGTAAGAAGAAATGAAGTTGTGAAGCATATGACAACATGGATGAACCTGGAGGATATTATGTTGAGTGAAGCAAGCTAGACATAAAAGGACAAATATGGTATGACTGTGCTATTATGAACTAAATATATTGTGTAATCTCATGAAATTAATAACTTGAATATGGGTCACCAGAAAATAGAATGAGGTTAGAGAATGAAAAGCTGAGGGTTAATCAGTGAGGAATTGGTAAAAAGGTTGTTCATACATCTTTGGAAATGAATAGAAATGGTGACAGCACATCATAGTGTTTTTAACTAGCAGAGCTATTATATGGGTATGACAGTGGTTGAAAGGGAAAGTCTAAGGTCATGTATATTACTAGAAGGAAAGCTAAAAAATGTAACATGGGACTGTGTAACATAGTGAAACTTCATGTGAAATATGAATATGGGTGATATTGCATATACAAGATTGTTTTTACACAATATAAATACAAGTAAACTAGAGTGATGGAAACAGAAAGGCAGCTGTGTACAGCAGGGGAAGCAAAGAGAGAGTGAGAGGTGATGAGTTTTTTATTTGTCTATTTTTTGTTAATTATTATTATTATTAGAATAATGAAACTGCTGTAATAATGATTGAAGTGATGAATGCACAACTATGTGATTATACCAAATACTATTGACTGTATACTTTGGGTGGATTTATGCTTTATTAATATGTATCAATAAAATGGATTTGTTTAAAAAAAAACAAACAGCTCAGGCTTGACTAAAGCCTCCTCAGTAATGGTTAAGTACGGACCTCCAGGAAAGAGCATTTTATGATCATCTATAGTTTTTACCATTTCTCCCAGCTCAGTCACCTCTGTGCTCTGTCCCCTTATTAATCATTATGCAACACACGTGCAGCAGGCATTAGAGAGGGTATGGCTTGCTCACTAGGGTCTATGAGCAAATGAGCTCTGGGCTGCTTTGGGCTCTTTCAGTAAAGCAAGAAGAGTGAACTATTTCTCAAGAGAATAACACAAGAGTCCCTCACTCCATAACAAGAGGTTCTGCCGGAGGTTGTAGAATTTTTATGGCTTTCGTATCTCTAATTGATGGTGAAATATTCGTGTTTTCTGGTAGCAGCAGGCCAGTAGTATGACAAGACAGACAAGATGGAGCGCCCCATCGTTATCTCTACATGATTGTGAGAGCAGAACAGAGCAAACCCAACCCCAAAACGCCACTCCCACATGGCTTAGGGTTAAATGAAAGGGATCACAAAATGAGCAGCTATGAACGCTTTCCTCAGGGACTCAGGGGAACCACAGATCAGTGGGAGCCCCGACTTGGGTGCCCCGACAGGACTGCAGTGACATCCACAGGCTTGGAGGGTGGACGAGAGCAGGACAGGTTGGTACAGTGATTGTAGAGTCTAAGGCTTCTGTGAGAGTCCTGGTTTTAAATATCCTGTTCTGTTGCCAGATGTCTTCTGCGTTTTCATCCCCTAAGTTTAGCCATTGAAAATTGTTTTACCCTTGGTAGTTTCTCCACTAACAACAGCTACCATATTCACATGCTTAGCCTAGAAAAAATGAGGAGCCAGCTCAACTGCTGTTTCCAGCAATGTAGTAGGTGTACTATGCATTGGCATCATCCTAGAGAAAGTTTTAGAGGTATAAAGTCGACTTGAAAGTAACACTACCCTATCCTTTTTTCTGTTTGGTCAGGCATGATGTCCTGGATGAACAAAGGATATTGCTCATATTTATTTGTGATCAGGAACACCAATAGAAAAGGATTTCCCCTCTCAGATATTCAGGGAGAAAACTAGGCTTCCAGTCCTCCAGAATGACACATATTCATTGTGTAATGTTAATAAAAATGTGAGGCATTTTAAAAATTAAGGATTTTTTTTTATAACCATCTTCTTAAAAGAACTCTGATCTCTATGATTAATGATAGTAACTAAATGAAATGCCGATTATCTCCTCCAAGAATGGCATGTAAAGCATTTGCATGAATTAATACGGTAGGAAAAATTAGCGATTGCTCACACTTGGGTTTATATTTATTTTCTTTCTTCCCCATGAAGACAGCTAGGTTTTTCTTAGGAGACCATGGCATTTTGGAAAAAGCTCTATATGTAAAGTCCAAGGCCACATGATCAACTTTTGGATGTGAGGTAAAGAAGATACATGAGAAAAAGAAGTTGGGCCAATCCTCTCTAGGTTTCTAATTCTTCTAAAGATGCTATTCATTTATGAGCCAGAGTCCTGGAATTGAGCCTTGGCTCTTGCCTAACAAGATGTCTGACTACAGTTAAGTCCCGTTGATATTGTTGTCCAATCTGCAATGAGGCAGCTATTCTAGATGAATTTGAAGTCCCGTTCAGCTGCAGCATTCTGATTCTAACCCTCTGAGGACTGGCGTGGTATTCAAGCATAGCACTAACTGGCTTCTGGGAAAAGTACTCTTGTCAGACAAGAATAAACCAAGAAACTTGGGAGCACTTGATCCAAGGCAAAATAACTGCTACTCAAGGCCCCTGTCACAATGTAATGATGTAGCAGCAAGGCTTAATAAGGGCACAGTATGTGAAGTTGTTTCTTGGAAACTTGACCATATTGGTCAAGTTTGAAACCTTGGATGCGATGTCCAAAGTTTAGAGAACAAAATACATTGATATTTCTTATTAAGTGCTCTAGCTGATAAACTGTGGAGAAAGAGCTGATGTTAGATAAAGTCAGGTGAGAAGAGTCCAAATATATAGAAAATTCAAGAGATCAGTTTACTTTCTCTTTATAATAAACAACTGAAGTCAAAAGTATAAAAAATATATAAATAAAAATTATCCCGATACCGTCCTTTAAAAATAAATAGCTTTATTGAAACTTAACCTGAGAATTTATGGAGAAAAGATTAGCCTTATAAAGCCTACTCTGTTCAAAGAGAAACTTTGTTTTTCTTTCCTTCCTTTTTGGGATGATAAATGACCCATTTTAGTTCTAGAGGCCCAACTAAAAACTGCAGTTGAAATAATAAGCACATAAATAGGCTAGAAATAAACATAGCAGCCGCTTTACCTGTATGAGGAATGTACAGCAATAATGAGGATCAGGCAGTGGATTAACATCACAGAGAGGAAATGAGGCCCTAACCAAGTAATTAAGGAGTAGTAAATCATCTTAGAAAATATTTCTAAGACTGTGAAAGGCAAAAGTTGTTAACCATGCTGTTGAGAAATGATGGCAAGAAAAAGTGACAAATAAAATCAGTATGGGGAGGGATGTGTTATCGTGGCTTCTTATTAGGGGTATGTTTTCTGGCAAATTACTTATGCTCCAAGATTCTTAATTTTCTCTTTCGTAAAGTGGAGAAATAGTATCTCCCTCGTGGGGATAGCACGAGGATTAAATGAGGTCAGGAATGTAAAATACGATTATTTCTGAAACATCAAAGAGGTCAATGATGGGGGCCTGTTATCATTTAAGAACAGAAACAAAGTGATGGGTGGACCAGCTGGTCAAATAACTGCATCACATCACTGATACGACAAATGTTCTTTAACAGAGGTGTCAGCTAGTTACAAATATCATATGTTAACATCAAGATCAAGTAAGACTTTTCTTTTTGGTCACAATTTTCTTGAAAATTGGCAATTCTCCATTTCCAATCTATGAATCAATTTTTCTTTCTCATTCATTCCAGGAAAAGCAGTTCACCCAAGATTCTATGA
Source organism: Cabassous unicinctus (assembly GCA_029593785.1). NCBI lineage: Eukaryota > Metazoa > Chordata > Mammalia > Cingulata > Chlamyphoridae > Cabassous > Cabassous unicinctus. The sequence goes on from JAQZBX010074629.1 coordinate 9,361, forward strand.
CATATGATAGTAAATAATCCTCTAGGAGAAGTTGAAGAAGGAAAGACAATGGGGCATGGGGTCACCCCTTCAGGGCGGTTGGAGGCATTCACTCAGAGGGACTAGGCAGAGCCTGGGGAGAGAGAGGGTGAGAAATTGCTGGGATTCTATTGGAGCAGAAAAAGAAAGTTAGAGGCAATAAAGCTAGAAAAACACAATTGCCTGTACAACCATTCACTCTAAATGCACCAGCATCTACAAGGTCATCAGTAACTGATAGCAAAACTGCAACCAAAGGGAGCAGATGTAGCTCAAGTGGTTGAACACCTGCTTCCCAGGTACGAGGTCCCGGATTCGATCCCTCGTACCTTCTAAAAACAAAACAAAACAAACAAATAAACCAGAAAAACAGCTCTCATTGGGGAGCAGATGTAGCTCAGTGGTTGAGCACCTGCTTCCCATGTATGAGGTCCTGGGTTCAATCCCAGGTACCTCAAAAAAAAAATACTGCAACCAAAATTGGAAGGAAGGAAGGCAGCAGAAATAGCCAACTTATGTAGTAAAATCAAGCAAGGATTTGAATTTTCTAAGTACAATTCAAATGAAAAAAGCAATGAACACAGACTATTCCTACATTGTTGTTGTTGTTTTTTTTCCCAACCAAGTAAGTAAAGAGTTTAATGAGGAGCAAAAGAATACAAAAGTACACTCCCAGGGCAGGGGTGCAGGTGTGCTTAAGGGGGAGATGCTCCCACATTGGGTTTTTCTTTTGTTAAGTCACAGTTTGATATTTGGTATAATTTACAAAGCACTAATTTTTTTCCTAAACATTTGAAATAAAAATATTGAGCATTACTGAGAAGCCTGCATGCCTTGTAAATAATATCCACATTTTCTTCACTCCTTGATTTAGGTATTGCCTTGACAAGAAGGTTCTTTTGTACACCTAGCACGTGGTGAAGTGGATTTAAGCATGATATATTAGCGAACAAGGGAGAGGAACATGGAAAAGAGCAAGTTATTCTCCTCATATTGAAAATCCAAAGGTGCTACCCTTTAAATCTTTGTTGCAAGACAAGAATAAACGAAGAAACTTAGGAGCACTTGATCTAATACAAAATAACTGCTATTAAAGGCCCCTGTCACTACACAATGGTGTAGCAGCAAGGCTTAATAAGGGCACGCTGTGTGAAGCTGTTTCTTGGAAACCTGACCATTTTGGTCAAGTATGACACTCTGCCAAAAAACACTAGTAATCTCTAACAGAGCATTTAAGGAAGAGCAGAGGAGAGTGTTCATACCATTGCCACTTTGAAAACTATAGCTTTGATAGTATTAGCAGCATAATTAAAGAATATGTTAGTTATAATAATGCCAAATATTGCATATTTTTATTCAGCCTAATACGATATGAAGAAAATGCAGCGTTCCCTTATATCAATGCCATGGAAAGGCATTTACGGGTTACACAAAGATGCTTCTTCCCTGCGATTTTTGTTTTGTCTTATAGCCCTGCACCACTGAACCAGAGACTTCAATTGCCTTAGGATGAGAAGAGCTCCAGTAGAAAACAAAGAAATCATTGGTCAGGCTCGAAGTAAACTTTTAATAAAGACAAGGTCTTGGAGGGAAAAAGTAGATAAGGTCTTGGGATGGGGAGATTAGTCTGGATTCTCCAGGCTGGTCCAATGTAATCACAAGGTCCTTATTAGTGAAAGAGGCAGGAGAGACAGTATCAGAGTGATGTGGCACGAGAAAGACTCAAGTGGCTATTGATGGATTTGAAGATGGAATGTGGGCAACTTCTAAAAGCTGGAAAACACAAGGAAACAGATTCTTCCAGAAGGAATGGGAATACCTACACTTGGTTTTAGCCAAGTGAAACATATCTCAGGCTTCTGACCTCAAGAACTGGAAGATAATCAATTTGTATTATTTTATGTCACTAAGTTTGTGGTAATTTGTTACAGCAGCAGTAGGAAACTAATACACATCCCCTCCCCCAATCTTTGTATTTGGGGCACTGTGATATGCAATGGCTCATGGGTGCCCAATTAGGAGGACTTGGCAATTATATTATCTAGCTGAATTGGCCTTCATAAAATGGACTCATGGTTTTTAAAAATTAGGGATAGTAAAAATGTGAGCTTTCACAACAACACAATGGAAAAGCTCTTCATTAACCACTTAATGGGATTAAACATGATGATGCATTTATCATATCCTACAAGAAATTGGCCCCCAAATGTAGAATTGTCACAAATTATGAAAGACATTTACTTTTTCTGACATTTACTTTTAAAAATGTGGAACTGGGCCCCAAATAAATCAAGCTTTGAGATATTAATTTTTTAAAGTTACTATATAGCTAGGAATTTAGACAAAAGACTTGAGGAAGCATATATAATAATTTCCTGGAAAGCATTGGGAACTTAACAACAATAAAAAGCTAATGTTATTCTAGGAAGTGAACTGTGTATGTATATTTTAACAATGACCAAAGAAAATAAATGACCAAGCTATGATATTAGAAAAGAAATTCAGAACAAATAGCAGCTCTAAAATAATGAGTACAATCACCCCAAATCTCAGAGACTGATTTAAAATCTAATCATGTCTTAAGACAGAATTACTGGGCAGCAGGTATAGCTCAATGGTTGAGTGCTTGCTTCCCATGTACAAGGTCCCAGGTTCAAACCCCAGTACCTCCTAAAAAAAAAAAAAAATTATTCTTTCTCTGAAATCTGTAAGGTTAATGGTTATCAAATATAAATTTCTTGATTCATATGAAAGAGTGACTTAAAATGTGACAGAGATATGTGCAATCCAATGTAGAAACCCAACATTGTGAAGGAAAGCCGAGAGAGGTTCTCCTCAGAAAAGGAATAGACACAACCCTTCTGAAATCTTAGCAACTTGACGGAAAGATCAGTATCATTCTGGAAAGTCATTTAAAAAAGGTAAAATGTGAAATAACTTGTTACATAAGCACACTACACTGTCTTGGAACAACGTCACTTTTTTGATAATATTGGCTTTTCTGCCATCAGTTTAAGGTATTATATTCTAGGTGTATAAAAAACCAAAACCAACCAAACACAAAAACTTGTTCTATGTAAAGATGAAAAAATTGGCCAAGGAAGGTTAAGGTTAAGGAAGAGATGATGGTTTGGAAGCTTCTGGCAGGGCCTAAGCTCCCACATTTACATTTTTTGCATGAATCTCATCCCTGCCTCTTCATATAGCCTCCTTTCTGGTCCCTGCGAGGGACCAGAATCATCCAGTTGGCTCCATTGTGAGGAAAGCACTTAGGAGAAGCAGATTTGATAAGGTGTAGATTTGATAAGGAGTAGCTCATTTGTCCTTGGCTCACCTCCAGCAGCCCCTCCCCCACCCCTGCTTCTGGTTTCAGGTGCTTCCTTACAGATTTATGCAAACCTCTCTAGCAAGATTTTTAAGGTGCTACCCCTATGCTCCATCTCCTTTTAGCACAATGGTTTTGCACTGAGCAAATGTTTGGTAAATTAAAAAGGAATCTTTGAAAAATCTGTATTATTTGCAAAGCAGGATCAGTGCTTCCTGGCAGAATTTAAGTTCATTTGTCTCCCCACTCATGTGAAAACCAAATTAACCCCAAACCTCAGACTATAATTAATATCCTCAAACAACTAACCTTTTCATAAGCTAGACTGACAAAGTTAAAAACCCTAGCTGCCAAATAAGCTTTACTCTTCCTTTGACCACGAATGGATTTCGGGACTATAATCCATTGCTGCCCACCTCAGCAAAGCAAACCATAGGTGATCAATATAAAAGCATGCTTTCATTTGTCTAGGACTAGACAATATAATAAACCCAGGCCAATGAGATATAATTGTTTTTCAAGTGTTCCCAAATTGCCTACCATGGAAGAACAGTTCTGAGAGGTACAAAAAAGTGTCTTGAGAGAGGTTAAAAAAAAAAAAAAGGTTTTGTGGTTAAAGCAATTTGGAAAACTCTGGATCAGCTAGAATTAAAGAGGTGCCTTTATTGTAGGGCTTCTTAGAGCCCGGGACTCTAAGAAGTACCCTGTGACTTTTTAAGGGATTAACAGACGGTAACCGAGGTGACAAACACATTCTTTGAGTTTTCTAATATCTCTAGAACACCTCATGAAATTCTTGAACGCAGTTTGAGAAATGCTGACAGCCTGCCCTCCCCAACGTCTTGTGAAAGTCTAAGCACTGTTAAAAATGTATAGACTCTAGGATTACTAGTGGTACCCTCAGGGTGGGGTCAGGATTTGGGTGGGCGAAACCCAGGAAGGAGTCATTGGCCTTAGCCTTGGTTTAGCTCTTGGAAAACCTTTGGGGGTTCCAAGATGATAAGAGGACTTTGATTTGGAAGCACATGGCCTTTGAATGGCTTGGAACCACCTGCTGGTCCAAGGATCTTTAAGGGAGTATTATGGGATGACACGACACAAGTGCCCCAAGGAATACAAGCCCTTTAGAAAAGAGGAGACTTGAGAAGGAATAAGGAGAGGAAGTGATGGACCTTTTGGTTTCCCCATTTCTTCTTCAAGTGTTTCTTTTGACAGGAAATTTCCTCATAATGTCTATCCTTTCTTTTGTTTTCATATTTCCCCCCTCAAACTGTCTAATTTACTAGGTTGTTTCACCATCAACAACAAAATTAGGCTCTTTGTCTCTTGCCACTATTCACTGAGACCAGGACTTAGGGTTCAGCTGTGTCTAGGGCAGGTGGCTTCTAATAATGCGAGGAAGAAGCAAAACTAAGTTAGGAAACTGGGACAGTATAGGCATGTGGTACAAAACAGGACTTGGTGTTGATCAAAGGCACCTATAAAGAAGATTCTGGGCCCTCAGAAGCACCCACTTAGGGGGTGGATGTGGCTCAAATGGTTGGGCGTCCGTCTGCCATATGGAGGGACCTGGGTTCGATCCCCGGGACCTCCCGGTAAAATAAAAAAAAATATATAGAAGGCGCATGGGCTGCCAGGCTCTGCGTGCTGGTGAGCCTCCTGGCCCCGGGAGCCATGCAGTAAGATGATGACGTAAAAGGAGAGAGACAAGATGAGATGCTCCGAAAGCTCCAAAAACCAGGAGCCGAGGTGGCGCAGATGGCAGAACACCTCTCTCCTACATCGGAGGTCTTCAGGATCGAATCCTGGTGAAGACTGGAGGAGGCTGGGAAGCGGATGTGGCTCAATCGATAGGGCTCCCGTCTACCATATGGGAGGCCCCGGGTTTGATTCCTGGGGCCTCCTGGTGAAGGCAAGCCAGCCCATGTGGCGCGGTGAGCTGACGCAGCAAGACAACGCAACAAAGGGAGACAAGCAGACACAGAAAAACACAAAAGCAAATGGACACAGCAAGCACAAGCA
>JAQZBX010074630.1:0-14725 GCA_029593785.1 Cabassous unicinctus
AGAAAACTACAAAACACTGCTAAAAAAAATCAAAGACCTAAACAAATGGAAGGACATAATGTGTTTATGCATTGGAAGACTAAACATTGTGAAGATGTCAGTTCTACCCAAACACATGTATAGATTCAATGCAATACCAATCAAAATTCCAACAGCCTACTTTACACATATAGAAAAGTCAATTACCAAATTTATTTGGAAGGGAAAGGAGTCCTGTGTGGCCAAAAACATCCTAAAAAGGAAGAACAAAGTCAGAAGACTCATGCCTCCTGATGATGAAGTGTATTATATAGCTACAGTGGTCAAAACAGTAGGGTATTGGCATAAAGACAGATACATTGATCAATGGAATGAAATTGAGAGTTCAGAAATAGACCCTCACCTTTAAGGTCAAATGATTTTTGATAAGCCTACCAAATCCATTTTTCTGTGCCAAAACATTCTCTTCAACAAATGGTGCTTGAAGAACTGGATATCCATAACCAAAAGAATGAAAGACAAGCCATATATCACCCCCTATACAAGAATCAACTCAAAATACATCAATGACCTAAACATAAAAGCCATGACCATAAAACTCCTAGAAGATAATGTAGGGAAACTTCTATAAGCCCTTGTAGTATGTAGCGGTCTCTTAAACCTTACACCCAAAACATAAGCAAAAAAGGAAAACAGATAAATGGGATCTCCTCAAAATTAAACACTTCTCCACCAAAAAGGACTTTGTGAAAAAGGTAAAGTGGCAGCCTACTGAATGGGAGAAAATATTTGGAAATCACACATCTGACAAGTGTCTAATATCCGTTATATATAAAGAGATCATAAAGAGATCCTACAACTCAACAATAAAACCACAAATGACCCTATTAAAAAATGGGCTAAAAACCTGAACAGGGATTTTTCTAAACAAGAAATACAAATGGTGAAAAACACATGAAAATTGTTCAATCTCACTGGATATTAGGGAAATGCAAATCAAAGCTACAACAAGATTTCATTTCACACCTACTAGAATGGCCATTATAAACAAAACAGAAAACAGAAGGTGTTGAATAGGATACCGAGAGATAGGAATGCTTATTCACTGCTGATGGGAATGTGGAATCCCCACTGTGCAAGTCTGTTTGGTGGTTCCTAAGGAAGTTAGACATAGATCTATCATATGACCCAGCAAAAACACTGCTAGTTATATAACCTAGAAGAACTTAGACCAGTTACATTGAGAGACATCTGCACACTGATGTTCATAGGGACATTACTGACAATTACCAAAAGATGGAATCAACCCAGGATTCTATCACATGCAACATAATTCAGCAGTAAGAAGTAATGAAGTCATGAAGCATATGACAACATGGATGAGCCTATAGGACACTATGTTGAGTGAAGCAAGTCAGGAACAAAAGAACAAATATTTTATGATTTTGCTATTATGTACTAAATATAATGAGCAAAATCATGGAGTTAAGAGCTAAAATATATCATCAGAAAATAGAATATTGTTACAGAATGGAAATCTAAAGTTTAATCTTTGAAGAAGTGGTAAAAATGTGTCTGTAAATGTTTGGAAATGAATGAAAATGGTGAAAGAATATCATAGTATTTATAATTAGTAGCACTAGCATATGGGTATTATACTGGTTTGTCTTTTGTTGATTTTTTTCTTTCTTTAAGCAATTAAAATGCTCTAATAATGATTAAAGTGATGAATGCACAACTCTGTGATTTTATCAAATGTCACTGATTGTACACATTAGTAAACAGTATGATTTATGAACAAAATATAACAATGTGGTGAGTTTTGGGGAAAATACACCAAATATAAGATATTTACTATAGTTAGTAGTAATACACTGATGACGCTCTTTCATAATTTGTTACAAGTGTTTCATAACAATGCAAGGTATTGGTGGTGGGGTGAGATATGGAAGCTCTGTATGTTGTTATGTATATCTCTTTTCTAAGTTCACAACTTTTCTATGCACTTATTGTTTATAATTGTTCATGTATGAATAATATACTTCAATAAAATTTTTAATGGAAGAAAACACCTAGTTAGAGAGAAATACATAATTTAACATGCGATTTTGAATAGAAAAGCTGTGGGTTTAAAGAAAAAGCTTGGAGACATTGTAAAGTCATATGCAAAGAATTTAGGTTAAACTGTGATTAAATCATAATGAATTTGCTTTTCTCAAAAACCTAGTGAGGGGAGAAATGCAAAAAGTCAGAAACATACTACAGGACTGGGAGTGGGGTTCAGCACTAGAGGTGAACTCAGCAACAGGGTTTACAAAGGGGACCTAGGGGCTCAACAATCCATAGTTATACTTGATAGAACAATGTCATTGAAGTTTAGGGTTTTCTCTTTCTGTTCCAAGCAACTGGGCAAAAAACATTGATCTATGCAAAAGAAAAATTGTAATAATTTTATAATAATTCAATAATAATTTTATATGCCATCTAATATATAGCTATGACCATTAAGTAGAATAAACTATAAAAACAGGCTTTAAAAACAGTAAAATCCTTAGAAGAGTGATCTGTTTTAATTGGGTCTGTTTCATTTCAGATTCTAGTATACAGCCCAGTTTAGAAATAATGTAATGGTTGTTGTACAAATTGATCAAGTCCCATAGCTCTTCTGTGGTGAAATGGGCACTCAAACTCAGATTGTTCTGACTCTGAAATTCAAGCTCTAATTTAATCTCTTCTACTGAATCCCATTGTATCAGTCAGGGTTCTCTCGGGAAACAGAATCAACAGGAGATATCTGTCAATAATATGAAATTTTAAAAGAGTCTCTCATGCAACCGTGGGGATGCACAAATCCAGGCTCCACAGGCAGGCTGCAACCCAGTGGCTCCGATGAAAGTCCGACGAAGGATCGTTGATGAGTTTCTGGGAGAAGTTGCCTGTCCAACGACGAGCTGGGAAATTCTCTCTGAATGTTAAAAACACTTCCCCTTTTAAGTCATTCAACTGATTGGATAAAAGCGCCACCCATTGATGATGTAATATCCCTGATTGATGCAGATGTAATCAGCCATCCACGCAGTAAGCTCACTGGTGATTGAAGTCCATAAATGCTCTTGTATTACAATTAGCCCAGTGCTTGTTGGAACAAACACCTGGACACAATTACCTGGCCGAGTTGACACATTAGCCTAACCATTACACCCATTAACAGGGTCATGAACACAACCAAATTATTCATTAACTCACCATTCATTAAATGATACACCCTTAGTAAGTCTCTCCTAAATGTTTCTTGATAATCATGTCCCACTGAATCCCTGAGTTTCTCAAGAATTTTTTTCAGTGCTGCCTTTACTTCCTTGTTCCTCAGGATATAGATGAGTGGATTAAGCATGGGGGTCACCATGGTGTAGAAGAGGGAAGCAAACTTTCCCTGGTCCTTGGATCAACTCTTGGCTGGCGGAAGATACATGAAGATGACAGTTCCATAGAAGATGATGACCACCATCAGGTGGGAAGAGCAAGTCCCAAATGCTTTATGTCTTTCAATGGCTGACTTTATCTTCAAAATTGCTTGAGCAATGTACCCATAGGAGGTTAGCATAAATGACAAAGGCACCACCAGGAATAATATGCTATCCACAAAGAGCTCAGTCTGGTTGAATGTGGTGTCTACACATGCCAACTTGATGAGCACAGGGACCTCACAGAAGAAATGATCCACCTGATGATGACCACAAAAGGGTAGCTGAAGGGTGAATGTGGACTGAATCAATGTGGTGGCCACTCCACTGAGTCATGCCATAGAGGCCAAGACATGGCAGAGCCAAGGATGCATGACAAAAGCATAATGTAGAGGATGGCAAACAGCAACATAGCGATCATAGGACATCACAGCCAGGAGGATAAACTCAGTGGAGTCCAGAGCAAGAGAGATATAGAGTTGAATCACACTGCCTCCATATGTGATGAATTTATCTGAACCCCACAGGTTGACTAGAAGCTGGGGAATGATACTGCTGGTGAAGCAGAGGTCCAAGAAGGAGAGATGGGAGAGGAAAAAGTACATAGGAGTGTGGAGTTTCGAGTCCAGGACAGACATTAACATAATAGGAGTGTTGCCTAGAAGGGACATGAGGTAAAGGAACAAGATTACTCCAAAGAGAACCAGCTCCAACTGAAAACTGAAAAACCTATCAGAATGAATCCAGAGGGGGCACCCTCATTGATCCACTGCATTACTCTCACTTTGATCATTCACTCCTGAAAGATGAAGTCATACAAGGTATTAAGCTCAGGAATTTTATGTCAAAACTATGACAATTAAGACTTAGTGCTGGAAAATCAAACTTTGGAAATAGATGAAGAGAAAAAGCCAAAGTAGAAAATACAAGTGTATGATATCTTTGATTATCCCATGAATGCAGTCTATTGACCATAGGTTTTCCATCTACCTTGATTATAAAACAAAAGGTCATAGTTATTCTAAAGTAGGAATGTGCAAAGTTTGAGGTTTTCACCACATTTTTCATAAATATTAACTTTTTCAGTGTTAAGGTTTTGGTAGAAATTGTGGGAATTACAAATACCAAAGAAATACAGTGCATTAGGAAAAACCACAAAATGGATAGTTAGATTAGGTAGACACAATGATGAAATACATCAAAATGTTCACGATCATGTTTGTATATGCAATGCATTAAGAGAATGTGCAGTAGGTTGAGGAACCTATGGAATGATAGGTTCAAAATTAGTTCTAGTGAGACATTACAACTTGCTCTTAAAGAGATGTGGAGTTAAAGTCCAGGCCTAAAGAATTGCATGAGTCTAGAAATGGAGGTGCATTATAGGGTGGCATAGGGGAAAAAAAGCAAATAACTTACTTATTTGAAATAGTTAGAATAAGCAAACTCTTAGAGTCAGAATCTACAATATAGGCTACCAGGGGAGGAAGAGGGAATAGGGAATGGGAAGTTAAAGCTTAAAGTGTACAGAGTTCCTATTTGGAATGATGGAAAGGTTTTGGTAATGGATGGTGTTGAAGGTAGCACAATATTGTGAATGCAATTAACACCACTGAAATACATATCTGAATGTGATTAAAAGGGGAAATGTTAGATTGTATATATAGTAACAGAACAAATTTTTAAAAATCCATGGAACTACACTACACAGTGAATGCTATGTTAAACAATGGACTCTAGTTATTAGTACAATTATAAAAATATGCTATCATTATTGTAATAAATGTTCAACACCAATGCAGGGTGTTGGTAGCAGAGTGGTATATAGGAACCCTGTATTTTGTCCATGATTGTTTTGTAAACTCACAACTTCTCTAATTGAAAAAATATATAAAAGCAAGTAACTAAATTTGGGCAGAAATTATTGCATATATGGACTAAATCAAATAACAGGATATGGTAATTAAAGGTAAGTTTGAGGCAATTTTCAAAGACCTTAAATGTCAGTAAACCTTTTTTGGATATTATTCATTAAGTAAAAGAGAGGTAGTGGTTTTGTTAAAATTTTCTTTTTAAAGATATATGTCTACACAATTTAGTAAAATTTAAAACAGAAACCATTCTAGTCCAGAAACTATGTTTAAAAAATAAATGGATATATTTTTATATATATGAATGAATATATGAAAAGCTTATCATTAATTTTTTGAGATTTTATATTCCTTAATTTTCACATGCAGCTCCATTCATTTATAAACAATTTTGGAGCACATTAAAGTACTTTATACCTCTTAGAGAAATACCATTACTTAATTATTTGTCTTTGGACAGGAAATCTGTTAATCTATCCATCCTTAATTATTGAATGAATATTGTGTTCAGGGTCCTCTACTACATTTCAGGAATATAAAATTAAAAACACATTAAAATCAAGAACTTTGTTGGCTACTAGGAAGAAACAAGCAAGTCTCCAAATAAATAGAAGTTGTGATGGGTTCAACCACTTATTCTCTCCACACCTAATTATGGCCCTGAGGACACACCTCCACAGGATTTCTAGTGTGAAGCTTGATGGATGTGAAATGGTTTCAGGCCAACTCTGTGAACCCACTCTTGATAGTAAGAATGTGCAGATAACTTACTAGACATATGAAGAAAGGGGAAGACTAGACATATGAAGAAAGGGGAAGAAAGTGAGAAAAAACAATAAATGTAAACCAAGCAATAGAAATGTAACAAGCATTTAATCATTATCATTGGATAGCAGTGTAGGGAACAGTCATGACGCATTTGGTGGAGATTTAAAGAGAAATTGATATCAGTTTTGAAAATGGGCATAACTCCTTATTTCAGAGAAAAAACTCATAAAACCTACCAGGTCATTTGGTAATGGATATTAAAAAGATTGATGTTGCCAGTTTCAACAGCTGTGTAACCAATGTTTCTTTGTATCCTCTAACTCAAGTACCCTGGTACACGTTCCTTCTTGCAGGCAGCCAGTGAGAGTTCTTCCAGGGAAACTACAAACTCAGCATCATCAAATATGCTTGGAAAAGCAATCACTGAGCCACTTTGGTGTGAACTGAAACCCTAGTCTGTATCTGCAGGGGAGTGTCCACCTACATAATCCTCTGAAAGAACCCCCAGATCAATGGGAAAGTATACCAAGTGTAAGCTATAGACCATAGTTAGTAATATTTTGATGATGTTCTTTTATAATCTGAAACAAATGTTCTACAACAATGCAAGGTGCTGATGGAGAAGAGATATGTGGGAATTCTGCATATTATGCATGGATTTTTGTAAACCCACAACTTCTCTAATAAAAAATATATTTTAAAAAAAGTTCAGTTCTTGCCCAGGCACTTAGAAAATAAATCCACTGATACCTCTCACATTGTCAAGCTTGGGAGTTGTTTCTTTCTGCACAACAGAATGCGCTGTCTGGTCTGGACATTGGGCTCAGAAAGCTTCTCTCTACTTTAACATGTTTTGGAAAAGAGAAATGTGCCCTGCCTTTTTATGCTGCATTTATCCTGAGAGACTGCCAGGATTGGAACTCTGGCTACATGCAGCGGTTCAAGAGTGGGGCAATAGATCTGGATACTGGGCTTAGTGTGGTCACTAACTCACTCACCTTGGAAAATGATTTCCTTTCCTTGGAAATAAGTTTCTCCATATATCAAGTGAAGGCATTAATATCAGTTTCTTGCTCCATCTAAGATATCTTGACATGAGGAACTGAAACCATATTTGCTGTAAAATATGATAACTCAGCAGGATTCCATGAACTGTGCATCAAGAAGATGGCTGTGAGTTTCTGGTGGCCATGATGACAATAAGAGACATTTACATAGGGCTCACCAGGTGCTAAGCACTGTTCTGAGATCTTGACCTCTAAGAAACTATTCAGGGCAGTAACATGCCCAAGAAGACCATAGGAGAGAGAAAGATTTTGAGCACAGGAGCTTACCTTCTGAAATATTTGTTTTTCCCTGAATTATATGTTTAATGAAAAATTGCTATATTTTGAGTTTTAGTTTTAGGCTTCCTAGCCTAGGCTGATACCTTGGAGAATCCTCAATTATTTAGCAATTAAACACTTGATTTTCCAATATCTTTAGCAGACCTTAACACTACAAAACTGTAGATAGAAAACAGTGTCACCTTGGTACTTTAACAATTCCTATTTCACATATGTGTAATGAATGTCCTGATTTTGGATAAGGAAAGGAAGGAATGTTATATACAAATATATTATGTAGACAGAACCAGTGGCAGATGGTCTTCTGATAAATATTAAGGGAAACCAATGGTACTAGGAAAGGAACAAGGAGTAAAAGGAATGTACCTGTGGGAGAACTAGCAGATATGATAAACTTTGTCACTTCTAGACCTGGGGATATTAGCTTGCTCAAACCAGTTGAGTAAAACCTAGCATGAATAACACCAACATATAAGGTTTAATCTCAGGTATTATTTTCTGTTTCACAAATGCTCACACAAGACAATGTGGGGAGAGGGGTGGCAGTATAAAAATGTTTCTATTCTTTAACATGAGGAACCCTAAAATCTATAGGTCTAAGCATATCTACTCCAATCAATGTGTCATAGGGTTATGGATATATTTTGTGAAGTACTTAAATGCTATTTATAGGAGAAAATGGTAGAGGAAGTTGTAAAATCATCCATAAAAATCTGTTATGGACTTTACATGTACTTGATTACCTGAGCTTCCCAGTGGAAGCCCATAACTGAACCTTGCTCTGGTAGGGGAACACAACATCATTCCTACAAAAGTCATATAAAGTGATCTCAGTAATCAGGTGCCTTTTTTATTGTGTTGAGCAGTTCTCACTTTGTCCTGAAGTAGAATAAGAACATAGAGAAGAAAACTGAACAAAAACATAAATCCTTATCAGAGCCACAATTTAGGCAGTGACATGGAAAAGAGTGATCTTGCTACCATCATGTATGAGTATTATGTGCATCAAAATTAAGGAGGTACAATTAAAATCATACTGTTGTCAGCACACAATACTGTGGGAGAACATCCCATATTCAAATTTCCACAAAGGTAATGGTATGATGTGAAGTCACTCAGCATCCTTCTCTCATGAACCCACAGACCTTTTTCTCTGGAAACATATGACCTAGTTACCTTTACTCTGCTCCATGGTGACTTTGATTCAAAATGGTTGACGACCAACTCACTGCAGATACTTGAAATCATGCCTTCAACTCTACATGTTTGTGCTTCCTCTCCTGAAAAATGGAAATTAAAAATAAAATGCTTTCTAGACATGTACTATGGAAAAATTAAAATCATTTTTAAAAGTCAACAGACAGTGCATTATTAATAAAGCAAAAGCCTGGCTCAGAAATGAAGCTGCTACAAACACTTAAGAAAGATGTCTCTGAAGTAAGATAATTAGAATTACAACTAGATAGCAATTGAATAAACTGCCTTATTATATCCAACTCTAAAATCATGGGAATTTCCCTTAGCCAGGATGTTAGTTCAACCAGAAGATTCCTTGAAAATATATTATCCTTCCAAATTTTGGAATACTCTCAAAATTTCTAGAAAACGTTGGCAATAAAAAAGGCTATATTTTTAACAAAGTATATTTCGAGAAGCACAACTTAGTAGTAGGTAAAATGTTCTTCTTTCCCTGATGTCTAGAGAATAAATATGTTTTATTATGAAGCTGTCAGTTTCCCTGAAGAATGGATGTTTGCATGCTCTATAGACAGCTAATGGGTTGTTCCCTTGGGATAACCTGCTCCACTAGGAAATTATTATTTAATACAATATGGCCAAAGAAGAACATCTGAGGAGACCAATGTATTGCACACTCCTTTATCCATCCTTCCACCCATCTATCCATCCTTTCACAAATCTTTCCATCTGTGATCTTCCTTTAAATCCCAGTAATGGTTTCTTCTTATTTTTAAACTAATTCCAAAGTTCTTAACACAGATTACAAGGCTCAGATGTAATAATTTCCCCTTGCTTATTTCTTCAGTTCTAGTTGCTCCAGTCTTGCTTAGTGTTTTATTTATGTTCCTCCCATTTCAATTTCTTCCCCACAATGAGACATTTTAGCCCACTCTCTTCTCACACTGGAATATTCTTCTCAGTGTGTCCTGTCTCCCTATTTCATTTCTCAGAAGCCTTGCCCAAACTGCCAGGAGCAAACAAAACCATCTTCAATGATGCTGTTTATTTTACTTCCTACTATGTAAAAACAATTGAAAAATCACATATCAATTTTTAATGCCTGCCTTCCACTCTAGATTCTGAACTTTGTGATGGCAGGCAATGAGAATATGTGGATGATGTTATTTCTAGTACTGAGCAGAGTGTCTGACATGCAACAATCGCTCAAAAAATATTGTTAATTGAAAGAATTATTTGAATCCCTCCATCCATATTGCGATTAAATTAACCAAAATTTGCTTCACATTTGAAATACTTTATTATGAGCTTATATAAAACTTAATAATATGACACAACTATTTGTGTAAATACAGTACTTCCTTAGTAGGGTCCATAAAGTCTATGTCATTTTTCCTAATCATTTTATGCCTCAATAACCAAATTCACACACTGGATTAAATCAAATAATAATTGATTAAAATGTATTCAGCCATTATTAAACAACATATCATTTCAGTCATTTCTTGAGTGCTCACCTTCTTCCAGTCACTAAATGGAGATGTGATGGTGAACTTGTCTTCAGATCAATCACACACTAACAAAAGAGTGAAAAAAGATTTGTAACCAACACAGTGCCACATATTATGTTACTAGGTAAGGGGGAAAAGCAGGCATTATCTAAGAGCAAAAGAGTTATCCAAAGAAGAGAATATCTTTGGAGAGTTTTGAGAGAGAAATAAAAATTAGCCAGTAATATGAGGAAAGGTAGAAAAGAAACATTTAATGGAAAAGAATTATAATGGACAAAAATACCAGGAAGGGAAAAGCATATTATATGTCTTTAAGTAGATTTGCAAGGCTGGAGCTTAGAGTGGGCCTGTGATGCTGTTCAGAAAGTCAGAAGTATAGTCAGAGTATGAGTCATAGAATGTTATTAGACAACATCTTATATTAAATAAGCTCATCAGCAAATTGAAGTGGAAATATTGTAGCTTTTGCTTATTTTAATAGAAAATCTATACTTCACTTCTGAGGAAATTAAGAGAGATGCTTTTGCACTTAGGAGGCTTCAAAGCTATTGGTGATATTCTGTATCTTAAGTTGGGTGATAGTGACATGGATATTTAATTATCATTATATCCACATATATATATATGGCAAATATGGATGAACAAATTAGAACTGCAGATAATTAAGGCATATTGAGTGCATGGAATTTTCTCATCTACTCCCAATGTGACCATAATGGAATATAAAGTTATTAACCAAAAATGATTAAAAGAATGGGAGAAGGATTTTTTTGGAAATGAGTTATAGATGCAAGGTGATAACAAAATAAAAATAAAAGTAAGCCTCAATGAGTTTGATAAGCTAGTCTAAACTTTAAATGGAAATTCAATGGGATGGAAAAAGTCAAACCCTTTTGAAAAAGAGTAAGAAGTGAAGGAAACTATTGTACCACACTAAGAGACATCCCATAATTACAACTCAAGTTGTGTGATATCAGGGCACAAATAGGAAAACAGGCCAATGGAAAGAAGAAAGAACCCCGAAACAAGATTAATTACCAGATTAGCCCTGCAGATCAGAAGAGGAAGGGCAAATTTTTAAAATACTTAATCCTGGGACAATTAGTTTGCATATAAAATTTAATACTATTTCTGTCTCAATATTACACAATAAAATGCAAGGTCAATTACATGCAAAAAGTTGAAGGAAAGAATATAAAGGTATTACAAAGTAATATTGGTATTTATCATCATATATTGTTTCTTCTTAAAAAGACACAGAAGTTAATAGCAACGATGAATAAGATTGAGAAATTTATGACAGAAAATTTAAGAAGATCCACTTAACGAAAGACAATATAAAGACTTACACAACTTATATCTTTGTACATTTTTAAAGTAAAAACCATAGATTTATCATTATTTTCTTTGCATTTGTATTTTAACACCTTTAGTGTATGAAAAGAGGATTTACATACTAAAAATACAATACAATAATACTCTCATTTATAATTATCCTTATGGTTTGCTTTATCTGATGACTTTATTTCTTTATGCCACTTTGAACTACTGTCTAGTTTCCTTTCCTTTCAGTCTGTATAACTCCCTTTAGCAATTCAAGTGGTAATAAAATTCCTCAGCTTTTGTTTATCAGTGAACGTTATAATCTTTCCCTCATTTTTGAAAGAAAGTCTTTCCAGATATAAAATTCTTTGTTGGCAGTTATTTTCTCTTAGCACTTTAATTATTTCAACCAATTGCCTTCTTGCGTCCATGGTTTCTTATGAGAAATGAGCACTCAAAGGAATTGGAGCTCCCTTTTTCACAATATATTGTTTTTCTCTTGCAGCTTTCAGAACTCTCTACTTGTCTTTTACATTTAACAGTTTGATTAGAATGTGATAGGACATATTTCTCTTCATGTTTATATAGTTTGCTGTTCCCTTGGCTTCTCAGATATGCATATTCATATTTTTTGCTAAGTTTGGGATGTTTTCTGTCACTATATATTTGAATGTTCATTCTGCCTCTTTCTCTCTTTCACTCCTGGGAATTTCATAATGTGTCTACTGGTACACTTGATGATATCCCACAGGACTCAGACTGTTTTCCCTTTTTATAATTCATCTTTCTCTCTGTTCATCAGCCTTACTCATTAATTTTCTTGTCTTCAAATTGATGAATTCTTTCTTCTGCCAGCTCCAATCTGCTTTGAGACTCTCCTGGGAAATTTGCATTTTAATTATTGTGGTCTTCAACTCCAGTAGTTCTTTTGGATCTTTATAAACATTTTATCCTTAGTTCTTTCTCTGTATTTTCCTTCATCTTCTTGAACATATTGAATAACATCTTTTTAAAGTCTTTGTCTGGTATGTCCAGAGAAGTCTGGTCTTCATTGCTGTTTCTGTATTTTTTTTCCTTTCCTTAGGAGTTCCTCTATGTACAAGCATTTGAATGCCCCCTGGACTTTTCAGGAGACAGATCTTCTTCCTTCCCCAGTTATTCCACTGTAGGATTTAAAGCAGGTAACTCTTTGCCCCAGGCTGTCTGCCTCACTTGTTTTTTACACTGCTTTAGTTGTATCAAGCTGCTTTGCCTGTAGGGCAAATTCTGGGAGGAGGGATATGCTAGATAGGAGTTTCCTAAGTAAGTCTTTTCCAGCCAGATCAAGGCCAGGAACCACAAAACCAGCACTGGCCAGAGTAGCTTTCAGGGTAGAGGATCAGATAGGGTCCAGAATGTATGCCAGGAGCTTCTTCCATGGTTCCCCAAAGCTAGACTTTCTTGACTTGGCAACTTTCTAGCAAACGCAATCCAAATCTCTTCTGCTGCTCTGTGAAAGCAGTCTTTCTTTAGGTCTCCTCAGCCACCTTTGTTGGCAAAGGGGAGGCATTGGAACAATAATTGCCCTCAGGGCAGTGCCCCCAGTGATCCAAAGTAGCTAATCAAAATCAGTGGGAAGCTTTGGGCCTGTGCTGTACCCCCTTCAATCTTGGAGAACCAGGTTTATATGTCTCTCTCTGGCACCAGCAAGCTATGGCAGTGGCTTTATTCCACTGCTGCCTATTGTGAGAGTGGGTGGTGGGTATCAGTAACTAGTGAGCAGAGAGAGCAATTTCATGGTATTACAAGGATTAAGATTAAGAACATATTTTTCTGGGATACATATAACTCCAAACCACCACACCATTTAAAAAATGGGCAAAAGTCTTGAATAAACTTTTCTCCAAAGAGAATATACAAATGAACAGATGCTCAGCCATTAAAGATGCTTAGCCATTAGGGAAATGCAAATTAAAAAACACAAGATACCATTTCACACCCACTAGAATGGCTACTATTTCAAAAATTGAAAATTACAAGTGTTGAAGAGTATATGCAGAAATAGGAATGCTGATTGATTATTGGTGGGAATGTAAAATAGTGCCACTGTGGAAGACATTTGACAACTCATCAGAAATTTAAGTATAGAATTACCATTTGACCTGGCAATCACACTTATGGGTATATAGCCAAAACAATTGAAAGCAGGACTCAAACAGATATTTGCACATCCATGTTCTTAGTGGCATGATTCACAATTGCAAATGATAGAAGGACCCCAAGTGTGCATTAACCGATGAATGGATAAACAATATGTGGTATATACACAAAATGGAATATTATTCAGCCACATATGGGAATGAAGTTCTGATACAGGCAACAATAGGGATGGACCTTGAAGACATATTGAGTGAAATAAACCAAATAAAAAAGGGCAAATATTGTATGATCTCATTGATATGAAAGAAGTAAAGTAAGCAAACTCATAGAATCAGAATTTAGATTGTAGATTACCAGGGTGGAGGTACGGGCATAGGGAGTCAATGATTAAAATGTACAGAGTTTCTATTTGGGATGGTGTTTAAATTTTGGTAATGGATGGTGATGATTTTAACACAACATTGTGAACATAATTAACATCCCTGAATAATATATTTTAATGTGGTTAAATGTGGAAATGTTAGGTTGTATATATGGTAATAGAATAAAAGAGCAAAATGCAAGGCACAAATAAATATATAAGGCACTTATTATATAAAGTTAAAATAACAAGAAAAAAATTGCAATATTGTATAGGTGCTTTAAAAGGTGGTTAAAAGATAAAAACAAGAATGCAATCCTATAATGTCAGTAGTGTGATAATTTCTGGGAAAAGTAAAGCATTGTCCACTGGGATGGATTTGAGATATTGGCAATATTTTCAATTATATGTGTCTTTGCTTTATAATTACTGTTTAAATTGACCATTTTGTTCTATGACTTTTATGTTTACAAAAGAAAACAATGGTTAAGAATAATGTGACTGGAAGGGTGAAAATGTGCAGCCTTTGTGGAAAACAGTTTGGTAATTTCTTAAAAATTTAAACATGAATGACCATATGACCAGCAGTCATTCTTCTAGGTATATACTCAAAAGAAAAGAAAACAGAGTCCCTAACAGATACTTATACATGAATGTTCATATCAGTATTATTTAAAACAACCCAAAGGTGGAAACAACCCAAGAGTCCATAAAAGGATGAAAGGATAAATGGAACATGGTGTATATATACATATATATATATATA